>JAJPUD010006792.1:0-21714 GCA_023553655.1 Myrmecobius fasciatus
GGAGGGGATGTGGGAGGGCTGGGACACTGATGCATTGTTGGTGGAGCTGTGAACGGATACAGCCATTCTGGATAACAATTTGGAGCTATGCTCAAAAAGTTATCAAACTGTGCATACCCTTTGACCCAGCAGCATTTCTATTGGGCTTATATCCCAAAGAAACCATAAAGGAAGGAAAAGGCCCCACATGTGCAAGAATGTTTGTGGCAGCCCTTTTTGTAGTGGCTAGAAACTGGAAATTGAATAGATGCCCTTCAATTGGAGAATGGCTGAATAAATTATGGTATATGAATATTATGGAATATTATTGTTCTGTAAGAAATGACCAGCAAGATGATTTCAGAGAGGCTTGGAGAGACTTACATGAACTGATGCTGAGTGAAATGAGCAGAACCAGGAGATCATTATACACGGCAACAACAGTACTATATGACGATCAATTCTGATGGACATGGCTCTCTTCAACAATGAAATGTTTCAAACCACCTCCAATTGTTCACTGAAGAAAGCCATTAACACCCATAGAGAGGGATGTGAAATGCGGACCACAACATAACATTCTCATACTCCTTGATTAATGTTTGCTTTCATTGTGTTTCCTTTATCTGATATATTTTTTGTGTAGATAAGATTTTTCTTGCACAACAATGATAAGTTTGGAAATATGTATATATATATATATATTCGATATGCCAATATTTTAACATAATTAACATGTCGTGGATATCCTGCCATCTAGGGGAGGGGTGGGGAGTTGGGGGGAAAAATTTGTAACAGAAAGCTATGTAAGGGTTATTGTTGAAGAATTACCCACACATATGCTATGCAAATAAAATAAAAAAATAAAAAAATAGATATCTGAAGAAGGGATAAACACTCCCTTTCAAATATTTTACTGGGATTTAGCAGATTAGGAGAGTACACAAAGTCCTTTCGACATTAGAGAAGAAGCAAGCAACCCCCTTGCTATGCTGTAGAAAGTTTACTCTCTCTTTAAATTTGTGGAGTGTCAAATTGTGCCAGATTTTCCTAGGCTAATTAAACTGCATATTTTAAGTCATACAACTTTTTCTTTCCTTATTTTCAGCAATGCCACCTCTGATGCACAATGGTTGATGCAATGAAATTCAGTTGTGAAGTGTTCTCAGGATGCTAAACTAATTAGCTATACTCAGCTTCACTGCAACTACTAACTTGTAGTTGTTCTATTCCCCAAAGAGCTAACTATATGTCTTTCTTAAGACTTGTCTTCCCCAATTCCTAATCCTGAGACAGACAGTGGATACAATTTGCTCTAATAGCTCTATCTGTGGGGGGTGGAAACCATTCACAGTGTTTCAAGGATATAGACATAATTTCTTTCCTTACAATTGTTTGTGGTTGCCTGTATCTACTACTATTAGTTGATTACCTTCCCTAATTTTGGCTGTAACATGTCTCAATTTAATTCAAGAAATGTATTGAGTGGAAACTGAATAGGAATTAGGATTGATATAAGAAAAAAATTCCTAAAACTTAGATCTGTGCTATGAATAGACAGCGAGGGATAGCTAGCTGGAGCAGTGGATGGAACATGGGCTTGGAATAAGCAAAACATCTTCTTGAGTTCAAAACTGGTCTCAGACACTTACTAGCTGTGTGATCCTGAACAAGTCACTTAACCCTATTTGCCTCTGTTCTTCATCTATAAAATGGATTGGAGAAGGAAATGGCAAATTACACCAGTATCTTCACCAAGAAAACCCCAAATAAGAAACAAAGAGTAAGAAATGATTGAAATTACTGAGCAGCAAAATTAAAATAAAAAGTTTGGGGAAGTATTGGAGTCTCCTATTGCTAGATGTCTAATTACAAAGCCTAGATTACTACTTGATGGAGGTGTAATAGTGAAAATTGAGGTTATTTAGGGATTTGATTAGGCAATGTTTGAGGATTCTTCCAATTTTTTGAATTCTAAGATATACAAGTGGATTGTTATAATATTCCAGGTAAATAGTAATATAGACCTGAATTTTATATAGACTCAATGTATGTCTAGAGAATGGGGAAATGGATATAAGAAAAGCTATAAGAGAGGATTCTGGGAAGATGACAAAGTAGATTAGAAAATTTTAAACTGGGGGTGGAGGCAAGATGGCTGAGTGAAAACACTACTCTCTGTGTCCTCCTCTGACCTTCTCTCAAATCAATAGCAGATTAAGCCTTTGAACTGATTTTTAAGTCAAAGAACCCAGAAATATTTGGACTACAAAACATTCCTTGCAGAAGGTACCTTTGAAGAGCTCAATCACAGGTCTGTTTCAATCGGGCAGGGGGTCAAGCAGTTTGCCGGGTGCAGCTCCAGGAGACAGGGCAGGAAGCCTGGTGGGATTCGACGTGGCAGATTCTAAACACCTGGGGAGTCTATCTGAGACTCTTGGGACACTCAGCCCTGATTGCAGGCAGGTACTCTGACAGATCTGCCTTTTGTAAAAGGCAGTTTGTAACCCATTGCAAACACCAATCCCATTCCAGAGAGCCCAACTCCAGAAGTTCATTAGCAGAATTGTCCCAGGGAAAATTAGCACAGCCATCACTTCTCTGCTTTGTACAGACCCCAAGCTTTTTAAAAAATGAGTAAGAAACAGAAGAGAGCTCTTACCATAGACAGCTTTTATGGAGAAAAAGAAGGGCAGATCCAAGATCCTGAGGTTCCTATAGGCAAAGCAACTCCACAGGAAGCCACAGAGGGAGATATGACCTGGTCCCCCTTTCACAAGGCTTTCCTGGAAGACTGCATAAAGAATCTCAAAAGAGAGCTAGATGATAAATGGGGAAATGAATTGAGATCAATGAAAGAAGCCCTCCAAAAGCTTTAATTAAAAAAAATAAAATTTTAAACTCTCCAAATTTTTCTCACAAATAAGATAAAAAATAAGATAAATGTCCTATATGCTCAGGTTGAGCATAGAACGTTTAAAAATAACTAAGAGTTGGGGCAGAACAACGGTCCTCAAAGTACCTGAGAAGATCTGAAGAAAAATCCCAGGAGTAGGTTTATTCCATGTGAAGTATAAACATCTCCAAGTTAGCTCTGCTGAAACAGCAAGCAGATGGCCCTGGATTAGTTGAATTGAAAGGTAGCTCCAGCCCCAGCCACAGGAACTTTCTTTCACCTACCAGATCCTGTGGAGAGTTGGTATCTGAGTCAAGGGATACTGAGGGAACTTCTGCTAATAAGGGACAGCTGTGCTGCTGAGAAGAATCCCCAGATGAAAAGGAACCAGTACATATCTTGTGAATAGAGATGCAGTGGGGCAAAGAAGCTGCTGGCAGTTGGTATTTATAGGAGGGCAGATTTTGGTTTCAGTTCCAAACCATAGAGGAGAACTAAAGGAGTACCTAGAACTAGAGATACATCTCCCACAATCCAGGATTAAAAGTGATTACAATAACAAACTCCTATTTTGAAAAAAAATTGTGCAGGAAGAGAAAGTACCAACCATACAAAGTTACTCTGGGAATAAAGAAGACCAGGGTTCTTCTTCAGAGGAGGATACTGAAGAAAAAAAACAAGTCTCTCCTACCCTTAAGAAAACTATCAAATGGTCACTTGATGAAAAAGAATGCATAGAATTATTCAAAAATGATGTTAAAATCAAATGGAATAAATTGAGGTAATTTTCAAATAAAAATAACCCAAAAAAACAAGAAGATAATGAAAAGAAAGTTAGCCAACTAGAAAAGAAGATCTACAATCCTAAAGAAGAAAATGACTCCTTCAAAGTTAAAACTGGACATGGGGAAGAAAGTTAAGTTATAAAAAAACAAAAAAAATGATAATGACAAAATATAAAAAATGAGAAAATAGAAGTCAATGAGAAATATGTCATAAGAAAAATAAATGATTTGGAGAACAGATCAAGAAGAGAAGACATAAAAATAATCAGACTACCTGAAATCTATAATCAAAAAAGTAAAGAAATCTTGTCACAATAATACAAGAAATAATTAAAGAAAGAGGTCTAGAAGTTTTAGAACAATAGGGGAAAGTATAAATTGAAAAAAATCCACCTATCCCCATCTGGAAAAGATCTAATGAGGAAAACATAAAAGGATATCATAGCCAAATTCCAAAACTTCCAAATCAAGGAGATTTGGGAAAAAAAATCAAACATGGTGGAGCAATAGTTAGAATCACACAAGGCTTAGCAGCAGCTACATTAAAAAAAATCATAGGTCTTTAACACTATATATTGAAGAGCAAGAGAACTGGGGTTGTGACCAAAAATATTATACTCAGCAAAATGAAGAATAAACCTGACCAAAAACAATTGCCATATTTTCAGGATTTTGTTGCAAAAAGATCTGAACTTAATAAAAAATACAACATACAAGATACAAGAGAAATATAAGATGAACATTGAAGATTTATTATAATACCCTCAATAAGGACAAACTTTTCTGTTTATATGAGGAATTGTAAACTCCATGTCTAAAATTGTCTTTAGTAATTGGATACTTCAAAAGAAATATGGGGATAGGACTGAGTGTGATGATTCTAAAAAGTAAAAACATAAGAAACATAAGAAGAGTAATTATAACATGTATATAAGGTGCAAGCAAAAAAAAAACTTACACAGAGAAGTTAGATGGTGGAGAAAAACTGATAATTCTAGAACCTTGTTCTCATCATGAATGGGTTAAAGAGGGAACAGTATATATAATATTGTTGGTGGGAGAATATAAAAATCTCCTAAATTCAGCAAGAAATAAGAAGCTAAGGGGATAAGATGGGGGGGGAGAACAAGGGAGGAATTTTTGAGGAAACCCTAGTTACATCAGACTGCATAAAAAGAGGATAACATACATTTTGAAAAGAATAACTATCTTCTAAATTTATAAAGAAATAAGAGGGTGAGGGAATAGAAACAAAATTCCTATTACCAGGAATGAGACAAAAAAGAAAAAAAATGTGTTTGGAAGTCTATAATTATTTAAATTCAAACAGGAACCAGAGGGCAAGAGGAAAGGGCAGAGAGAGAGGATAAGGGAAAGATCCTTGAGAGAGGAATGGATGGGTGCTGGAACATCAGATAAGTTAATAGGAGTACAATACCGTTAGAAGTAAAGCTGAAGAGTCAGGAAGAACAGGAAATCAGAGATATAACTAAACATAACAATTAAGATTAGGAGTACAATTTATTAGGTAAAATAGCAGGGGTAAAAAGCATGATATCAGATTAAGTTAAGGCTAAAATGATCAAAAGATAAAAATAGGGAAATCATAATATATGTCAGTCATAGAAATCAATATTGTTTTAGACTATTTAAAATAACTAGATGATATAAAGTGGGAATATTACTGTGGTATAGGACATGATGACTGTGGATTTAGAAAAATAGGAATGACTTGGACTTATGAAGGAAGATATTAGCCAACTTCAGAGAAACAGAGGAGAAACAAGCATAATTTAGTATTACATAAATGTATATGAATGTACATGCATATGATTATAGATACCTATGTAAATATATGTGTATTTGTATGTGTGTTTGTATCTCCATGCTTAACTGTAATCTTTTGGGAGGTAAGAGAGGAGAAAAGGGAGGAAAAGAAGAAAGTAAAAAGCATATGGCAGAGAACAAAAGAAAACCTATAAAGAAGCACAGAAAACTTTGAACACAATGTGTAGTATTTATTATATTGACATTCTTGAAATGGAAATCTGTTTTAAATTTTAAACCTCAGGCTCTGCTGTGCACCTGCCAATTTCTTTTTCTTTTTCTTTTTTTCTATTTTGTATTTGTTCAATTTAAAAAGAGAAAGAAAAAAAAACTGTAGAAGCAGAATGAATAAGACATCGTGTATAGGTTTTTCTTCCAATGGTTCTTCTTTATTAATTTTCTCTTAGAGGGTTGTTGTCAATATAACATTATTTTGACTCTGACCTCACTGTCTGAGAGTCATTGTTTCTCTGAAGTTGTTGGAGGAATCACTATTCTCTTTCATCAGCTGGAACTCCCATTTTAAAGAGCCAATGACTAGCACCCAGTACACCCATTTAACATTAGATTTTACAAAGGGATAATTATTTCATAGCTATAATAAGAACAAACATGAAAACATTTCCCCGAATATATAAGATATAATTTCCCTTATACTGCTAAGGACCACACCAAAGTGTGAAGAGACAGGTCAGTTCTCCAAAAATCCCCACAGCTATGAATCATAACACCCCTAGGAATTGCAAATCAGACTTTACTGATACAGATGTTGCTTGTGAATTAGGAATGAAATAAATCAGAGGCTAGAAGGAAGAGAAGAGAGGTCAGAGAATGCAACTGCCTCTCAGTCTCCTTGTATCATTATCATCCTTTCACATGAAGAGAATCTATTCTGCTGATCAGAATTAGATCCCCAGCAGCCACTAGCAGGTAGCTCCTGTAATATTATACAATTTTGTTCTCTGGGAAGAGAAATATAAAAATTACAGTTTAATTTAGTTCAGTTCTTATGTAGCCTTACTTCCAATAAATTCAAGTCTAAAGCATCATTGGACTAGTTTACCTGAGCCTCATTCCTCCTGGCTTTGCCTCTGGATTGAAACCAATATCCAATCTGTTCAGATCTCTGTAGTTTGGACTCCAGGATGAGGGACTCTACTCCTTGCATTTAGACTTGAAAGGGACAAATGAAACAAAAACAAAATTTCAAGTATGTTTTTGTTTTTTTTTTTTTTTTGCTGAGGCAATTGGGGTTAAGTGACTTGCCCAGGGTCACACAGCTGTTACGTGTCTGAGACCAGATTTGAACTCAGGTCCTCCTGACTTCAGGGCTGGTGCTCTATGCACTGCGCCACATAGCTGCCCCTCAAGTATGTTTTTTTAGGATCACCTTATCTAATGGCTAAGGAAGTTGATCTTCAATCTTACATAACGTCATGGTTTCAGCTTCTGAAAAGTAAAGTCCTTAGTTCCTACCTCCTATACTTGAATACATGTTGGTTGAAAGTGGAGAGGAAAGGCAGATTCTGCTTTTTGACGTAGTTGTATAAATGAAGACAGTTCTGATTATGCAGCCAATGAAAAAAAAGACTTCTCTCAACCTCATAATAGGTTGACAAATAATATCCTTGAATATTTCAGTTTCTCTACTTTTCAAAAACAGATCGCCAGTGTCTTACTCATGGGTAACTCAATGTTAAATGAACGGGGCATGCACCAAATCCCCATTGCATTATTACTCCATTTATATCCTCTTCCCCTGCTATATTTTTACTCTATTATCTGGGAGAAATCTACTTTCCTTAATTCTTCTTGATCTAAGGTAGAGGTTTGAATTTAAATACCTTTCCTGCCTAGAGCTTTTTCTCAATTATAAATAAGATTAGACTACCAGATTCATAATATAGGTAATGCTGGTAGGCTTTTTTGCCCAAGTCACCTTCAGTCTAGGATCTAGGTGTTGCCTAAAATAGCAGAAACCATTAATTAAAGCCTCTCCCTTGGGGGCCAAAGTCAGGGAAGGTGCTTTGATCATAACTGAAGCAGAGATTATATTCTTTATACTCAATTTACCTTGCCTGATAGGACTCCATTTTTTTAAGTCAGTGGAATGGCTTCTAGCCAGGTCATATCTCTTCCCCAAAGGAGAGGGTTTATTAACTTTAGGGTGCTATTCCTTTAAAGCAGCAACTTTAACTTTATTCCATAACTGAGGACAAGATCATTTCCTGCAATCTCAAAATCAGTCAATTAGACTTACAAACTAATATAAAGAAGTGCCATTATCTATTCCCGATAATAATAATAATTAGCATTTACATAACTGTTAGCTTACATGTCAGTCACTATGCCAAGCTTTTTACAACTATTACTTCATTTGATACTTACAACATCTTTTAAGGTTCATACTATTATTATCCCCATTTTGTAGATAAGAATACTGAGGCACACAGAGATTAACTGACTTATCCAGGCTCACACTGATAGTAAGTTTCTATGGCTACATTTGAACTCATGAATTCCAGCAAGGCCCAACATTCTATCAATAAAACCACCCACCTGCCTTCCCCTACATATGTGTGTATATGTATGTGTATGTATATATGTATATACATACATACATATATGTGTGTGTGTATATATATATATACCCTCTATTAGTCCTAAAAGATGTATGTGTATGTTATACATATATATGTGTGTCTCTATATTGTCTCTTATTCTATAGTTTGTATTCATTATTTACTTATTACTTTTGTCACCTAGAAAATCATCAATATATATGAACATTTCCACACACAAAGTCACAAAAATAGAGCTTATATATGAAACCAGGAACCTACAACATACAAATTGTTCTTTTCAGTATATGTTCCTTTTCTTACCCTCCCTGCCTTTTTTCCTCCTTTCTTTCTTTCTTTTTTCTTTTTTTTTTTTTTTGCTGAGGCAATTGGGGTTAAGTGACTTGCCCAGGGTCACACAGCTAGGAAGTGTCTGAGTCCAGATTTGAACTCAGGTCCTCCTGAATTCAGGGCTGGTGCTCTAACCACTGCGCCACCTAGCTGCCCCTTCCTCCTTTATTTCTATCACTGCCCCTACAACCACTCTTCCCCTCTATTCTGCACCTCCAAATAAAATATTCCCTTTATAAAAAAAATTCAGTCAAACAACTTACTTGTATGTTTCTGGAAATCTGTATATTATTCTATATCTACAGAAATCCATCTGTTCTCTACTATAAATGGGGGAAATATTCTTTTTAATCAGTCTTTTGATAGCATGATTTTTGATCAATATGATCACTTGGATTATATTAGATAGCATTGTAAATGAAAACAACTTTGAAAGATTTAAGAATGCTAACTTTATTTCATGTTTTTTTGGGTTCTGCTTATTTCATTTTGCATGAGTTCATGCAAGTCTTCCCAGGTTTCTGGCAAGAAACTGGAAATTGAAAAGATGCCCATCAATTGGAGAATGGCTGAATAAATTATGGTATATGAATGTTATGGAATATTATTGTTCTGTAAGAAATGACCAACAGGAGGATTTCAGAGAGGATTGGAGAGACTTGCATGAACTGATGCTGAGTGAAATCAGCAGAACCAGGAGAACATTATACACAGCAACAAGACTATACGATGATCAATTTTGATGGACATGGCTCTCTTCAACAATGATGTGATTCAAACCAGTTGTTCAGCGATGAAGATAGTCATATACATCCAGAGAGAGGCCTGTGGGAACTGAGTGTGAACCACAACACAGAATTTTAACACTCTCTGTGAATATTTCCATGCATTTTGTTTTCCTTCTTAGGTTGTTTTTTTTTCTTCTTCTCTTTCTAGATCTGATGTTTCTTGTGCAGTAAGATAACTGTATAGATATGTATACATGTATTGTACTTGTCATATAATTTATCCTATCTAGCATGTATTAGATTACCTGTCATCTAGGGGTCGGGGGCGGGGGGAGGGAAAGGAAAAGCTTGGGGAAAAAAAAAGTTTTTTTGCAAAGGTCAATGTTGAAAGGTCACTCATATGTTTTGCAAATAAAAAGCTTTATTAAAAAAAATAGAAAAAAAAAGTCTTCCCAGGTTTCTCTGAATCCCTCTCTTCTTACAACACAGTGATATTCTACAATACAGAATGTACAGTTTTCAAGGATGACTAGTGTGAGGTATGAGGTGGTCTTTGAATACCACTTGACACTCAAATCTCATTTGTGGCTATAGCACATACAGCAAATACACTCCAGCAAATCGATTTGGCAGACAAGTCAAACCAGGGTGAGGTTAACCAACTGAAACCTGTTGCCAACTCAAGGGGGTGTCTGCCCCAAATATATGGAGACTTCCCCTTGCCAAACAGAAAGATGAAAACAATGTCTTCTCTTAGTCATGAAGGTAGCTGAAGCAGGTCCTATGGAGCGCTTAGCACTCAGACATTAGACACCAGGGCCATTTACTACCTCCTGATCATCACCAGTCATCCTATGTTTTGTCTTACCACTGAATGTTAATGACTTTAGAAGAGGAGACAGACAACTATGTGTGACTTTGTCTCACTGAAAACTAATTCATACACAACTCAAGATATCATCTTGTGATGTTGTCTTCTTCAAAACAAAGGGTAAACAGCAACTTTATAACATTCATATACCATAATTTGTTCAGCTATTTCCAGTCCCCCACAATAAATAGAAACTTTGTTGATAGTTATTTGCTAGAATAAAATAATGCAGCACTAAATATTTTTGTATATATAGTTCTTTTCCCTCTCTTTTGATCTTTTATGTTAATGTATTTAAATAAAAGATCATATTACATATATATGTATGTATATAGTATCTATCTATATCTATCTAGATAGATAGATAGATGTAGTGGTATCTTTGGGCAAATGGGCACACACAATTTAGTGATTTTGTGAGTATACTTTCAAATTACATTTGGTTAGCCAAATTTACATCTCTACCAATAGTGTAATTAATGTCATTGTATTCATATAGCCCAACTAATAACCTTAATTTTCCACAGTTGTCATATTTGCCAATTGGAAGGCATAAAGTTGTCTAAATTGAATTTCCCTTACTTGAAATAAATATACTTTCAAATATACAAATTAAGTTAAAAGTTATAACAAACTTAAATATTATAGAAATTTTAGAGTAAAATTCCCATCCTTTGTAAAATGTTATAGCACAGAAGGAAAAATGAGAATTGGAGAAATTGACAATTATAGCACTTTCTCTAGTTCTAGGGGAAAAAAATATCTACAAGTTTTCTTCAAAAAGCAGAGTTGAACAAAGGAAGGTCTAACCACATCAATGCTTTCTATCAATTACTAGTCAAAACTATTCAGCTGTTGATGCTACTTTCTCCCTTACTTCTTGCAGCGCTCAGTGACAGACTATTGTCTTATTTTTCAAATGTTCTCTTCTTTTTTTGTATTTTTTTATTAAAGCTTTTTATTTGTAAAACATATGTATGAGTAGTTCCTCAGCATTGATCGTTACAAAGCTTTCCATTACAAATTATACCCCCAGTCCCTTCCCCTCCCCTAGATGGCAGGAAGTCCACCACATGTTAATAATGTTAAAATACTTGACAAGTTGTGCAAGAAAAATCCTATCTCCAAGAAAAAAAAAAGAAAATCAGAGAAAGGAAACACAATGCAAGCAAACATCAATAGAGAGCATGAGAATGTTATGTTGTGGTCCACATTTCATATTTTTCTCTCTGGGTGTATATGGTTTTCTTCACTGAACAATTGGAACTGGTTTGAGACAATTCTTTGTTGCAGAGAGCCATGTCGATCAGAGTTAATCATCATGTAATATTGTTGTTGCTGTGTATAATGATCTCCTGGTTCTGCTTCTTTCCCTCAGCAACAGATCAGCAAGTCTCCCCAGGCCTCTCTGAAATCGTCCTGCTGGTCATTTCTTACAGAACAATAATATTCCATAACATTCATATACCATAATTTATTCAGCCACTCTCCAATTGATAGGCATCCTTTCAGTTTCCAGTTTCTAGCCACTACAAAAAGGGCTGCCACAAACATTCTTGCACATGTGGGGCCCTTTCCTTCTTTTATGATTTCTTTGGGATATAAACCCAATAGAAATGCTGCTGGGTCAAAGGGTATGCACATTTTGATAACTTTTTGAGCATAGTTCCAAATTGCTCTCCAGAATGGTTGGATCCCTTCACAGCTCCACCAACAATGCATCAGTGTCCCAGCCTTCCCACATCCCCTCCAACATTCGTCATTACCTTTTCCTGTCATTTTAGCCAATCTGACAGGTGTGTAGTGGTACCTCAGAGTTGTTTTAAATTGCATTTCTCTGATCAATAGTGATTTGGAGCAATTTTTCATATGACTAGAGATGGTTTTAATTTCATCATCTGAAAATTGTCTGTTCATATCCCTTGATCACTTATCTATTGAAGAGTAGCTTGAATTCTTATAAATATGAGACAATTCTTTATATATTTTAGAAATGAGGCCTTTTCAAATGTTCTCTTCTTCAAGAACTTCCACTGCTATGTAAATATTATCCTTTTTGCCTCAAAAATTAAGCCATCAGCTTAGCCCCAGTCTTTTTCAGGCCTGTAAAGACTACAATACCCAGGATTCCTGCCAAGGGATCTCACTGTTACCCTGCCCATGGAGTTGTAGATTTGATTACCTATTATAGTTGTAACCACATTTCGGTTTTTATTGTAATTAAATGAAAGAGTATGAAAAACAGTAAATAGAGATTATGAAAAAATAAAGCAATCCAAATGTTTATGGAAAGAGATGTAGTAGGAAAATCAAACTGCAAGTCATTACAAATAAGGAATTATGAAGAATTGTGCAGGAGAAGCAGTGTAAAAAGTATAATGAGAGAGTTATAGAACCAGGGGGGAAAGATCTTCAAGAGAGGAATAACCAGCAGACATCAAAAGATCTAAAGTATCTTTCTCAATGTTTTTGAATGGATCCACCCTGTAGGATTTATGGTTGGTGAAGTCACATAAGATATTTTACCAAGTATCTTAGTGGGGTGAGATCACAGATCCATTTAAGTATCAATTAAGTGTTGAGAATAAATCTCAAAAATTATAGTTTGGGAATTCACTGAAGATCTTTATAACAATTGGAAAATGAACTGTTTGGTCAAGACAGAGTCCAGATCTTTGATTTCAAGTGAAGAAACTTCCTATATCAATCACTTTAGCAATCATTCTGCAACTTATAGTCATAGACTTGTCTAAATAATAAACACCACAATAACAAAAAAAATTGTCTCACAAATCAAAAGCAACAAATATACCAACCCATTAAATATGTGCCCAATCAAAAAATCTTTCTCCAGTCACGTTCATTCAAGATGAGAAAAAAAGTTAAAAAAAAAAGGGGGGGGCGGAATTAAGGGAAAAGGAAACATTAAAATTTCTGTCATAGCTATAAAGTTTAACTGTGAAATATTCAAGAAACAGGCCCACATTCCTCTTTTCCCTTTCCACTTTCCTTTTAACTAAATAAAGCTCTTCTCAGACTTGCAGGCCCAAACACACTCCTTCTCTATAGCTTCCAGCTGTTTTTCCACAGTTGAAAACCAAAGCTACACACATGTTTCTCATGTCCATCTATAAAAATGATTTTCTTAAAAAAGAGCATTTTGTTAAAAATCCATTTAAAACCAGTCGCATTCAACTTCACTTATCTGCAGTGCAGCCAAACATGACCCACATGGGCCTGGATAGATCCATTTAATTGTCCTCCTTAAGTGTCAAAATGATGAGCACCACAGGACCTGCAACTGCTGACATTTCTTTTAAGCAGATGACATTTTAAAAGGATGCTGGGCTATCCTTTTTATTTCTGCATCAAATAAATATGCTGCTGACTGCCTGAAATGTCCTGAAACCTGGAAAATGTAAGAAAATGGTGGGCATTGTAGCTAAAAGCTTTGCTCCTAATAGAAAAGGGGGAATGGGAATCCAGGGTTAAACATACAAAAAGTTATTTTATTTAAGAACAGCTGATTTGCCTTTTAGGTCCACTTTGGTGGTTATTGAAAATGTTAAGGGAAGAGAAAAAATGCTAAAGCTTTCAAATAGAGGGGGAAAAAGGCATTATAAAATGCTCAGGGGGCTCTTTATCCCCTACTCTAATTGTATTTAGATATGTTGTAGAGGGAGTTGCTGATTATAATATGCAATGGGACTTTCAGGCTTGGCAGTACAGGTCACCCATTGAATCTGGTATTTAAAATAAATGCTTCTTTTTTTGCATTTCTTTTTCAGAGGAGTGGGTATTTTTGTTTCAATTTCATGAAAATGCTATTCCAATGCCTCACTGCAACATGGAATTCACCTTGGGTACCAAAGGTCAATATTTTAGGGAAAAGGGCACATTCTCCAAGGCTGGAAATGGTGAATATGATTGTTATTGAAGAATAAATCTTGCTTGGTTCATCAGAGTAGGTTCAGCAGAAAATTGGCCTTCAGACAGTATTTTATCATCCATAACAACTCATCTATTAAGGCATGGAGGCATTGCAAAATGTGTTGGTGAAAGTATGAAACACAGATCCTGAAAAATTGAAGTATATAAAAGTAGAAGCTAAAGTTGTGTCTTGTCCAGACTAACAGACATTAGTAAGCAAAAAAAAAAGGTTGAGACTAAAAATCAGAGTAGGTATACCAAGTCATCCTCCTGTCTCTCCCCCAGGGTTGATGCTCTTTCCCTTATCTCCTTTTGAAGAACAAACCATTTTACTAGATTCCTTCCTAATTGTTCCATTCCTTACCTCAGAAGCCTAAATTTTTTAACTCATTATCATCTTATATAAAAGCCCTCATTTGTTTATGGGTAAGATTTGGGGATTTGGACTTTGTCAGTCAGAGTAAGGCTTTAATGCAAATCTTTCTAAATAGATATAATCACTGCCTTTTTCTATACTCTGAAGTCAGAGAATGGAAGAGAATGTGCCAGGCATTGTGCTAAGCAATTTTTATAAATATTATCTCTCGATCCTCACAACCACTTTGCAAGATAAATGCTGCAACCCTGAGAGTCAAATATATGTGTGCACATATACATATGTGTGCATATATACACATGCATATTTGTACATATGTACATGTATGTGTGTATATAAAGATGTTTTAAAAACTACAGGAATAAAAAAAACTGTTAAATTGGAAAACAACTATCAAAGGACAAGATAGAAAATAGAAGTAAGAAATAAATTAGAAACAAGTTGGGAAAATGACTTCCATTATGATGAAGGGTAAAAAATTCCAAACAGAAATTCAACTTGAAATCTGTAATATTTATAGAATTTGAGAATCATTTAGAACATTAGAAATTAACCAGTATAGTACCCTTATTTTACAGGTTAAAAAAACAATAACTCTGGTCCATGAAAGGTTAAGTGACTCCTTAATCATAAACAGTTGTCAAAAAAAGCAAGATTTTCTGGCTAGTTCAGTATTCTTCCCAATATTCATGTTGCCTACTAATTTGATGCTTAGAGATTGAAAAAAGTATACAAGAAAACAAGCTCTTAGCCACAATGTGATTTTTCAATAAAATAAAACTCGAAATATTGGAGACTGCCTTCTAGGAAAAAGGTTGCTCCAAACCTTCAGAATACCAAGATACCAGCCTATAGCAATAGAAAAGGATATTTACCAGGATCATCCAATACAAACCAGAAATAGAACTCTGGTCCTTCAAAGCTTCCCAATTTTTATGGAGAAGAACACCTCACTGATGAGGGTTGAATAATATCAGGTTTTTGGTAGCAAGAAGTAACATGAGAAGAGAGTCTGAATTTCAGTAAACAATCTGGAAGCCCAGCTATTCACTGAGACCAGAAAGGAGGAATATGGAGAAGATCATTTTGGCCTTAAATGTGCCTTTTATTCTTAAGTATGCCTTTTGTCCCTTGTCAAATACCTCACATACACAATAGTATTATATCCCTGAAAATACTGTGCCCAATAAGAAAGCCAAATTATGATGTCAACCTCTGAGTTGAATTTTTCTATAAAAGACCTACTCATGCTGTAAACCCCTGCCAATCCTTTTCAGGGTGCTAAATTTCTTTTAGGGTTAGTCTGTCAATCAACAGTTCAATCCGCCTCCCCCCAACTCCTTTTTGATATTTGCCTGCTAAGCATCACAATAACTTATGCCTGTCAGGACCCTAATTCCTTTTTGGGTCAGCCTTACAGAGTTGAGGGCTTATTACAAACTTGCCATGCTTCAGTGGCATTTTCCTTCTTAATGGTGTCTTCCCACTGGTTAATTGCTAAAAATAAATAAATAAATAAACAAAACCTCTTTCCTTGCAAAAGCACAAAAAGAAAAACTTTATGGATTTAGCCCACTGTTAGTAGTGTAATAAAATCTTTGCTTCTTGATTCAGAGGTATAAGCCTTTTATGAGAACCTGCAACACTAGTCTATAACCTCAATATAGTTTTGGGTTATTATCTCTGTACTCCATAATTTGGTGGTGGCTCACCCCATCATTTGGTTGGTTCAGTACAAGGAAAGTTGACTGCATCCTGTAACCTCAACAATATGAATATTTTATGTGTGCATTCATCTGAATTCCAAACAAGTGTGTGGGATGGCTACAAGACCCCCTTTACCAAATTAACTAATCAGAGACATCTTCAGGTACAAAGAGAATGTATTTATTTAATCCCTGCAGGGAGAGGCCCAGACACACATCTGGAAGCCATCCCAACTCCAGCTGCTGGAACCTGCCTGCTTCTGCCTTGTCCAAGATTTAAAAGCAAAACACCCAAGCCTTTTCATTGGATAGACTAAAAGGAAGTAACTCTCCTTGACCAATGGTCACCAATGTTGTCTGCTACCTGTGGGTCATGTCACTACCCAAGGGCATGACTTGAGGACCTGACCTTTAGAGATTACTTGATTCCTGCAATTTAAGATCTAAGATTGGGAATAGGGATTATGTGACTTCCTGAAATCTGAGCTCTAAGACCTCACCTTCCTGTTCTAGGTATAGGCATCATGTGACTCAGGCCCAGGCTCAATACTGGGCAATTCTTCATCCAATCTATCTCATTCAAAAGGAATGATGAATCAGATTAACTTGTCCTTCCATAATCAGGATTCAAACTACTTTTCCAGTCATATCATATTACTTTCCATAAATTCTATATCCCAACAGAACTGCACATAGAAATCACACCTTTTTTCTGGATGTCATCACACACTTTCCACCTCCATGTGTTCATTCAGGATTGTACCTGAGTTTCCCTCCACATATTTGCCTATTAAATTAAAGAATATTCTTTCAAAGTCTAGCTCTAGTGCTTCTTCCATGATGTTTTCATTGATCATTTCTTCTGAAAGAGAGCTCATTTTCAAATTATTTAATAGGCAGCTAGGTGCCACAGTGTATGGAGAACTGGAATTTAATTCAGGAAGAAATAAATTCAAATCCCACTCATACATTATTAGCTGTGTGACCCTGAGCAAATCATTTAACCTCAATTTCCCCTCAGTTCCCTCAACTGTTAAATGAGAGTAGTAACACCTACCTCACAATATTGTTGTGAGGGTTAAATTAAATTATATATACACATCATTTTGCAAAACTTAAACTTCTATATCTAAATGTTAGCAGTCATAACAATGCTTCTGGACCTTTCCTTTAACCTTATTGTAATTCTACCTTGTATCAATTCCTTTCAGAATGTAAGTTTCTTGAGAACAAAACTAATATACTTCTTTTTTGAATTTCTAGAAGCTAGTTGATACTTTCTGCATTGTAATCATTTAATGAGCTTTTGTTGAATGAATAGATTAATGAATTGTAAATATATATTTAGTAATTGTTGGGCAATGGAAAGACTAGTGATCCTAAAACATTTCCTAAAATTTGCTTTCTGTGCTAAATCCCTAATAAATTATTTTAGTCATTTTTAAAACAATGACTTTATTTCATTAAAATGTATTGTGTAACCACTCAATGCATTTGATGAATTATAGTTAGAAAAAAAGGAAAATGAGAATGATTGCCTCATGGGTAAATTCTGATCACTATAAAATGTTTAATATAGTGATAAGTATATAGGATGTGCCAGTTAGTAATAATGTGACCTTGAGCAATGTGAGAGTGGGAGAACAATGTTCTTTTTTCATAGATGTTGTGACTTGGCTACAAGAAGAAGGAATTGCAGGGGGAGTCAAATCAATGGTCTATATTATCTTGGTCAGCAGAAATGCTGGCAGTCACAAAAGAATTTACTGAAGGTTTGAAGTATCTTGTTAATATGTCTCCAGCCAATCATCTTGTGAGTCAAGAAGCTAAAAATAAAGTTTCTGATAAAGTGGCTCAGGCCTAAAACTGGCTAAAATCAACTGTGGTCAATGACAGAACACAAGCTTTTTGCAAGTGGGTTGTGTAATAAGCATCATACATAATAGCTGACACAGCCTGTATAAAATTAGAACATTATTAACAGAGCACGTGATGAATGATCAGGGAGGGGGAACATATTAAGAAATATATGTAGTGGGAGTGGAATGACATATGAGACTTCTGAAAGGTTTCTTCTAATGGAAAGTCTGGGAAGGAGGAGGAAGCAAGGTTAAAGTGGGATTACAGGGTATAATTGTGGGCTCTGATACCTTATGAGTTGGATGGAATACTCCTATGGAGTTTTCACACCCACTTCTGCAAGAGTGAATTAAAAATTTAAACTGCTTTACTTATCCTGAATCTATTCATTCACTGCACCCTTTTGGGGATTTAGAGTATTATTTTTAACAGGCAAGTTATTTAACATCTCTGGATTGGGCTTCTACATAAAGGGGTTGCACTAGATGGTCACTAAATCTCTTTCTAGTTGAATATTTAATAACTCTGGATTTGAGCCCTACTTCTGTCATTTGTTCCAAATATGGCCTTGATAAATAACCTTACCTCTCTCGGCCTCAGTTTCCCCACTGTTAAAATAAAAATACGAATTCAACACTACCTATCTCAAAGAATTATTGTAAGGCTCAAAAGAAATAAAAGGTAGAGCATGCTTTACGAACTTTAAAGCAGTATATAAAATATATGCTATTATAATTCCAAATAGCTGTGAATATTGTTCCTCTTTGGGGGAGAGGGGGAGAGAAAGCCTAACATAAAAGACTTCCTTGTTAGAAGAATAATCTGACAACAAAAAAGAATGGTGTCTATGCCCTAAAAGCATTTCCATTTTTACTATTCTGTAATGGAGGGGAGTGACTGCAGATACTGGGGATTACAAATAAATGAGGTTGGTGGCTGTAAAAGGGGATGGCAGTGAGAACGAAATCACATGGGGAAGGGAGTCAGAGAGAACAAGGCTTAGATGACTAGAGAAAACAAAGGAAAGTTAGAAAACCCATCCCAAGGGAAAGAAAGCCTCTGGTCAATCAGAAATAAAAGGCCCTGCCTGCAGAATTATATTTCAGGTTTCTGGGAGGAATAGAAACTGCAGGGGAAAGCTGAATCTCTTGACCAAAGGTGAGAAACTCAAAGCAGGGATGGAAATAGTAATGACAGAGGAGATAATAGCCCTGGCTGGTGAATGCCTATGAGAAGTTAAAAGCTCCCAAATTGCAACTATTTCTCAAGGATTTTTCAAGATAAGAACCCCAGATCAACCCACCGCCCATTTCCGAGCTCTGATTCAATTCTGTGACATCCACAGTAATTTCAGGTCCTTCATGAAAGTGTTCTTTGCTGTGTCTCCTCTTAGGCAACTGACATTTGGAATGGAATGGAACTGATTGTAATGGCTTCCTGCCAGTTTCCTGTTGGGGGATTAATGACCCCAACTAAACACTCACTTCAAAATTCTACTATGAATGTGCTGCTACTTTGGGAAGCTCTTATTTGGGAAAAGATGCATTTCAAGGATTACTATCATCACAAAACCATATTTAAAGAGAAAGGTTGCTGTTGGTTTTTTTTTAAGTGACAAACATGTTTCCAAGGGAATTGTGTGACTGATTGACTAAGACAGAGAAAGATGAGACTATCCAGGTCAGCTAGAAAGTCAACAGAATATGTTTGGTTAAAAATAAGACATGGAGAGAACTGGGTAGACGATTATTTACTAATGGAGCCAAACCAGATCAGAGCATTATATTTGAGATATATTTATTTAATTGCTCCATATGGCATGAATGTGATACTAGCCCTTGCATTTCACTGAGCCCAGAACCTCATTAGAAGCCATGAACCTATGGGAATTATTTGGATAGTGCAGAGACAGGGTGAAATGGTATATCGGTCCTTTATTCAACTATCCCAAATATGACTTCATGTTTAGATATTTATATCTCAACTTATCAAAAGAATGTGTCAGTAATAATATTATGTCACTCCAGGTTTTAAATTTTTGTGACAACACACTTCTACATCCTTTGGTAAGAATTTCTTTAGTATAGAGTAAATAAAGTTATCCAAATGATGACGTGAATAAGACCCAACCAAAAAGACCCCAGATCCGTGGTAAGTAGATGAGCCATAGGAAGAGTTATTAACAAAAGAAGGCTTTTATTGAATTTAAGTGGACCTTTGTTGCAGTGGGCCCTTGTTGAATACCTTGTGAAATTCCTTGCATTGACAAAATAATCATGACCCCACAATTATAATATCCAATCAGAAGACCAAGTTATAGTTGTCAACCCTCAAGGTTATTTTTCTCTTATAAAAAAAACCTATCAGTGCCCCACTTCTTTGCCAACTCCTTTTAGGGACTTAGTGTAACATGTCTCTGCAAGTTCTCTAGGAACTTTTCTCTACCTTATGATGTCTTCACTTATGTTATGGAATCTGCATCTTTTCCCTTGCCAACTGCTAAATTCCCTTTTGTAACTTAACCTGCCAGTCAATGACATAATAATAAAATATTTGCCCCTTGATTTGGAGATGGTCTAAGCCTACAAATTCTTTTGAGATACTTCACAAAACTTGCCCAAATCTCAATATATTTTGGGCTTCACTTCCTGTACCCCAATACTAAAACAAATCTATATGATACATTTAATGTTTGCTCCCATATAGCAAGACCCTAGAAATGAGAGAAAATATCTTTTGTAGTAATTTTCCCAATGGCTCCAGAATGGGAGTGAAAGGGAAAGTGTCAAGAGACAAAGAGTGTTAGGAAAAAAATGTGACCCTTCTTCTAGGTAAACAATCTTCCCCAAGTCTAAGCTCAATCTGTCTAGGAAGGAGTCCAGAGTTGAGAGTGTTCCTTTATAGGAGAGAAAGAGGGTATGGATCACCTGTGGTACTGGATGTAGCAGAAATTCTTAATGTTACACTGCAGTCCTTTTTTATGCCTCTGACTTTCAGTTTTTTTTTTCATCTGTAGAATGAAAAAGCTAATCTAGAAGGAAGGAAGGAAGGAAGGAAGGAAGGAAGGAAGGAAGGAAGGAAGGAAGGAAGGAGGGAAGAAAGGAGGGAGGGAAGGAGGGAGGGAGAGAGGAAGGGAGGGAGAGAAGAAGGAAAGAAGTAATTCCTACTATGATTAATCTGACCTGAATCAACTCCTTAAACTATCATTTGTGTACCACAGACAAATGAAGTGCTCCCTGATGCATATCACCACCACTATCACCATTCCTCTCTCCAAGAGCACAGAAACATAATTCTCTCTCTGCAAGTGATTTCTAAAGAAGAAAAGAAGAAAGCGATAATTTCTGTTTGTTTTTTCTTTGTTTGTTTGTTTTGAAGTACACTGGGTCTCCCAGGAGCTATTCATGACCTATCCTGGATTGATCATCACAGAAGATGTAATCTGTTCCACTTTAGATGCAAGCCCACCTTTCTCCAGGCAACATGGAAATCCCTGACCTCTGATGATTATTATTAATGCCAAATGGACTCATAATAGATACTCAGTTGGCTTATCCTGGAATAGCTCAGAACTTCCCAGCTCGGGAGATTATCCCAGCCTCAAACTATTCCTCTGTAGAAAGGATTACAGCTATGCTACCACGCACAGCAAAAAACTATAGTTCCACTTAGAACTATAAGGTCATCCAAAACTTATATACAAAGTAAGAGAACCAGATGTAAATATAACAAAAGGTAAGTCTCAGTCTCAATCAGTTGTCCATGACATGCACTCTGAGGAAATGATTATGGCTCAGGCTCAAAGACAACAAGGTGACTGCTTTGACAATCACCTCCAGGACCG
>JAJPUD010006792.1:21814-44012 GCA_023553655.1 Myrmecobius fasciatus
CCCCCCCTTTTTTTCTATTGTCCTAAGGCTATCATCACTAATTCCTGACCTAAGGTCTGCTGACAGGGAAGATTCACTGAACTAGAGGACTTATCACTAACAAAAGTAAGCTACTTCATTGACTTAATGGTTGTGTCTAACCCTGAATTGGATTCATCTCCTTTTTTTTCTGCTTTCTGTTGGAATCAGACATAAGTCATTTTATCATCCTCTCTCACAAGGGAGAGATTTTTTTCTAAGCTTATCTCTGACAATTCAACTGAAGGCTTTTATCTCTCCTTAAAAGAATTTATAAACATAAAAAAGCAAGGAGGGTCAGGTATTTTGAGGGCCATTTTTTCTGTCACTGAAATAATTCCATAAAGGTGACTATATACTTTATCTATACATTAGACTGGTCTTTGATATATGCTTTTGTTCATCATGTGCAGGTAAAATGGAAGAGAGGAAAAAATATAAGGACACTGGACTTTTGACTTTTTCAAGTGCAATAAATGAAAATGTCTCTATTCTGAGCTTCAGATTCATGCACCCAGTTGTTCATTTCTAGTTTATATCAGACTTGTCTGTCTATGACAATGAGAATGACAATGAGTTGCAAAATCCCAAATACAAGTCATATTTTTAAAAATTTGTTTGAAACTCCAATATGGTCCCTTTTTTTCCTTGAAGAGGAAGATGGTATAAAAACAGTCTCGAAATCTGTCTGGAGTAAAGGGGACTTCTCAATCCAAAAGGGAATGATAGCTCACAAGAATGGCAGTCATGTAGTTCAATTTTTGAGCACCCTGGCTGGGATTTGCTCCAAACACTCCTTCCCAATGAAAGTATGTTACTAATATGTTGCCCAAAACTTGCCTGGCAGAAACAAAGGGATTTAGGTAGCTTCTGATATTTTATTCATCTAATGGAGATGAGAAATTCCAGGAAATAGTGGGGGGGGGCAGCTTCCAAGGACTTTCTGCAGACACTGCCAGTGTGAAAGAAATAATCTTTCCCCTGGAAAGGGCTTTGTGAATAGAAAGCAAAAGCAAAGATTGGAGAGATCAGTCAAGACCACAGGGGAGAGCTCTCTTTTTGAGTTGTTTTTTTTTTTTTCTTTCTCCTTTTCATCATGAAACATAAATCAAGATTGAAACAGTGAAAATCCCATCTCAACTTTAATGGAGTCCAATTATGGAGCTGATGAAATTGTTGACAGTAATGTGTGCTTGTTTACTTTTAACTGAAATGGTGCTTTACCAGAATTAAAGGGAAAGCAGTCTTTTTAAAAGTGGCTAATGGAATAAAGACAGAAAATCAGCTTCTAGAAAATCCATAGAATAGTCACAGATATAATATTAATAAAACATCTTCATAACAAACAAAACTCTCGACAATAACCAGCCTCCTAGTCTCATCTTGTTTGGGGCAAATTGCCAAAAGGAAGTAAATTTCAGTAAGACAGGTTAAAAATGAACCGTGGAAAAGACAGGTTTTGTGAACTCAGAATGGCACTGTCAGACTTATCTCCAATCATCCTCTGACTTGTACTGATTGCTTCTGGGAATGAAATAGAGACTTTGGTGATGGAAACACAGTTGACATGCCATCTAGGATGATCCTGGATTGCCTTCAGACTGAATCCACTCAGGAGAGAAATATAGACCCCTGTTTAAGCAAGATATGGAGTCCAGTCACCTGAAGCAATAGGATGCAAGTACAGTGTCCTACAAAAATGTCAAGACTGATTTTCTAACACATAGGTCATGCAAACCAATGGAGAGAAACCACATTCCGGGCTGACAGACTCTTCACACTATTCTCTGTGATGCTGTAGCTATTTTCACAATGCCCAGAAAAAAAGGATTTTCTTTTTTCTGTGTATGGGTTCTACTCTGTCTCATAAGGCTATCTAATCTCCTAGTATGGGGGAGGGGGTGAGAATTACCACAAGCTTTTTAGATCAAATTTATTATGTTAAAACATATTTCTCAAAAATTTAGGAGATAGGTTTAGAACTATCGTATAATGCAAAGCTTTTTTAAAAAAGATAATATTATCTATAAAAATGACAATATGTTTGGGGGCAGCTAGATGGGGCAGTGGATAGAATACCAGTCCTGAAGTCAGGAGAACCTGAGTTCAAATTCAGTTTCAGACATTTAATTTTTGCTATCTGTGTGATCCTGGACAAATCACTTAATCCCAATTGCCTTAACAAAAAAAAATTGATTGAAAAAAATGTGTTCTAACTTAAGGGGGGAAAGCCCTTGCTGAGAGATCTGATTAATATCTATTAAATGCAGACAAATGTCCTGAGAAACATTTCAAAGGGCAGGTTTGTGAGATGGAAGAAAAAAGCAGCAAAAATTGGAAGGGAATGGACTATTTAGGAAAAAAAAACAAATTTACCCAATTACATACAGGATTTTTTTTCCTATTAGGAAATGGGAAGGACTCTGGAATAGACCTGGACAAAAAAAAATGAATCAATACTTTAAAAGACCAATAAATGCCCTTTCCCCACCTCTCATTCAGCATTTTGGATAATGGATCAATAAGCTTACAGTATTTGCCTTTTAAATAGAAAAGGAATGTTTATTTACCCTGTGACAAGTAAATGTTGCCTGTCAAAGCCTGTTCTGGAATACTGAGTTTGTGCATAGTCTGAAGCAACCACATTACTTTTTTTCATCTTAAATATGCAGTACCCTGAGGGTTTCAAATTATTTCAAGCAGTGTCACAAAAAATTCAAAAGCAAACCAATTTTATGTCATAATATGAAAAATAAGTAATGATAGCACTTTAAAGCTTACAAAATACTCTCTGCACAACATTTGTGAAATAGGTGATAGAAATAACATTATCCTCATTCTACTGATAAGGAAAGTAAGTTTCATGGAAATTAAGTGACTTTATTTGGTCACACAGACAGTAAGTTGTACTGCTAGTACATATACCCCATTTAGCCATTCATCTCAGGCATCTTAAGGTTTTTCCTGTCCTTCTTTCCCACCTCCAATAGCATCTTCCAGATTAGACTTCCAGGAGTTAACTCTCTCACCCCTCTGGAACTAAGGGAATTAATTCCCTTAATTCAGAAATTCTGCCTCAGTACTGATTTGTTTTCATTGGTGAGCAAGTATTAAATACAAACTCATCTGACCTATTATATCTAACTGACCTCATTCAAAGGAGGCATCATGACACATTAAAAAGAGCTGAGTTTGGAGTTGAGGAACCACATTATAGAAAAGGATGAACATGACTATTGTGAATTTTGCGGAAGCATCTCTTGAGAAACCTTTGAGATAACTGAACTATGGATCTGTGTCAAAAAGAAACTCTCAGACTATATTTTATTTCCTTCCTCATTGACAACAACAGGATGAGTCAGGCTGATTCCATCTTTAAGAAAGACTCCACTATCTTGGAGGTTACTAACTAAAAAGAAATGCATTTTTGCCTTAGAAAGATCCCACCTAAGTTTTTTATCATCTCCTGGGATTCCATAATTTGAACACTTCCCCATTTAGTTTCTTTACTGGAATGCTGTCAATTGGCTATGTATTCCAAGCAAGCCAAAATAATTGAAATCTCTACCAGCCTGAGAAGTTTTCTTAATGTTTTTCTTTTCAATTTGGCTTCTTTCTTTTTAATTTTTAATCATGTAGACTTCATGGGGAGTGAGATTGTTCCTGGGGTCTCATAGAATCCAGACTAGGAAATTTTCAGCAATTTTCACTCAGTGAGCACCATAGAAATTCATTATTCTATATTTTCCTTCATTCCTCTTTGGACTTTACTTCCAACTCTCAACTTCTTTCTTCACCTTGCCTCTGTGAGTACCTTCCTCTTCCTCTTTCCTCCCAGTTCCTTGTTCCCTAGAATGGTGGGTTACATGAGATTTGGCTGGATGGACTCTAGATATCAAGACAGAAGCTTGAGGAAGCTGCTGAGTATGGAGGAAAAAACTCTAGCAGTTCCTAGAAAAAGGTCTCAAGTTTCTGCATCTGGAGAAGTCAGCATCTCTTAGAGCAAAGGCTCTAGACCACTTATTCTTTTTTTTTAAGGAAAAAATATTTTTTTATTTAAAACTTATGAGGTTGTATAATCAGGAAAATCTAGGTTACCTAGTTTTTCCAGATTTTGGTAATGCATTTGGTAATCTTTCAAGCTATTTTTGTAGAAAAGAATGGTAGTTATGAGCTAAACAGTTTAGCCCATCTCCTTTACTAAATGTTTCCTGGAAGAAATCATTTAAACTATCTCTTGTACATGTAGGCATCAATTACATGCAACTTCCTGCTTATGTTCACTATAAGTCTCTTACTTCCTGCGTCATTAAACTGATACATTATTTCTTTTTTTTCTTTTTTTTATAAAGCTTTTTATTTACAAAATATATGAGTGATTTTTCTACATTGACCTTTGCAAAGACTTTTTTCCCCAAGCTTTTCCCCTCCTTCCCCCCCACCCCCCACCCCTAGATGACAGGTAATCTAATACATGCTAAATAGGATAAATTATATGACAAATACAATACATGTATACATATCTATACAGTTATCTTACTGCACAAGAAACATCAGATCTAGAAAGAGGAGAAGAAAAAAACAACCTAAGAAGGAGAACAAAATGCACGGAAATATTCACAGAAAGCATTAAAATGCTGTGTTGTGGTTCACACTCAGTTCCCACAGGCCTCTCTCTGGATGTATATGACTGTCTTCATCGCTGAACAATAGGAACTGGTTTGAATCACATCATTGTTGAAGAGAACCATGTCCATCAAAATTGATCATCGTATAGTCTTGTTGTCGTGTATAATGTTCTCCTGGTTCTGCTGATTTCACTCAGCATCAGTTCATGCAAGTCTCTCCAGGTCTCTCTGAAATCGTCCTGCTGCTCATTTCTTACAGAACAATAATATTCCATAACATTCATATACCATAATTTATTCAGCCATTCTCCAATTGATGGGCATCCTTTCAATTTCCAGTTTCTAGCCACTACAAAAAGGGCTGCCACAAACATTTTTGCACATGTGGGTCCCTTTCCCTCCTTTAAAATCTCTTTGGGATATAGGCCCAGTAGAAACACTGTTGGGTCAAAGGGTATGCACAGTTTGATGACTTGTTGGGCATAGTTCCAAATTGCTCTCCAGAATGGTTGGATCCGTTCACAGTCCCACCAATGATGTATCAGTGTCCCAGTTTTCCCACATCCCCTCCAACAGTTATCATTATCATTTCCTGTCATTTTAGCCAATCTGACAGGTGTGTAGTGGTATCTCAGAGATGTCTTAATTTACATTTCTCTGATCAATAGTGATTTGGAGCACCTTTTCATGTGACCGGAAATAGTTTCAATTTCTTCATCTGAAAATTGTCTGTTCATATCTTTTGACCATTTATCCATTGGAGAATGCTTATATTTTTATTTATATATTTCAGTCAATTCTCGATATATTTTAGAAATGAGGCCTTTATCAGAACCTTTGGATGTAAAAATATTTTCCCAGTTTACTGCTACCCTTCTAATCTTGTCTGCATTCATTTTGTTTGTACAAAAACTTTTTAACTTGATATAGTCAAACTTATCTATTTTGTGATTAATGATGACCTCTAGTTCTTCTTTGGTCACAAATTCCTTCCCCCTTCACAGGTCTGAGAGGTAAACCATCCTCCATTGTTCTAATTTGTTTATAATATCATTCTTTATGCCTAGATCACGAATCCATTTTGACCTTATCTTGGTATATGGTGTTAGGTGTGGGTCAATGCCTAATTTCTTCCATACTAGTTTCCAATTATCCCAGCAGTTTTTTGTCAAATAGTGAGTTTTTATCCCAAAAACTGGGGTCTTTGGGTTTATCAAACACTAGATTAGTATTGTCATTGAGTATTTTGTCCTGTGAACCTAACCTATTCCACTGATCCACTACTCTATTTCTTATCTAGTACCAAATGGTTTTGGTGACCACTGCTTTATAATATAGTTTTAGATCTGGTGCAGCTAGGCCACCCTCATTTGCATTTTTTTCCATTAATTCCCTTGAAATTCTTGATCTTTTGTTTTTCCAGATGAATTTTGTTGTTATTTTTTCTAGGTCAGTTAAATTATCTCTTGGGAGTTTGATTGGTATAGCACTAAATAGATGGATTAGTTTAGGTAGTATTGTCATCTTTATTATATTCGCTCGACCTATCCAAGAGCACTTGATGTTTTTCCAATTGTTTAGATCTGACTTTATGTGTGTGGAGAGTGTTTTGTAGTTTTGCTCATATAGATCCTGACTATCCCTTGGCAGATAAATTCCCAAATATTTTATACTATCGATAGTTATTTTGAATGGAATTTCTCTTTGTATCCCTTGCTGTTGCATTTTGTTGGTGATGTATAAAAATGCTGATGATTTATGTGGATTTATTTTGTATCCTGACACTTTGCTAAAGTTGTAGATTAATTCTAATAGTTTTTTAGTTGATTCTCTAGGGTTCTCTAAGTAGACCATCATATCATCTGCAAAGAGTGATAATTTGGTTTCCTCATGACCTACTCTAATTCCTTTAATCTCTTTTTCTTTAGACCACTTATTTTTAATCTGGATTTCATGGACTGTTTTTCCTTCTAAAGATCTGTGGATTTATTTCAAAGGGTAAAAGAACTTAAAGGGGAAAAAGTTATATCTTTATTTTCACTAACCTCTAAGAGAAATTTAGCATTTCTTTCAATTATTTAAAAACATTATTCTATGAAGAGGATCATTGGCTTTAACAGAGTGCTAAATAGGTCCATGACACACGCATAAATAGATTAAAAACTTTTGTCCTAGGATCTTAATTCTGATCCTCCTTTCTAAGCACACATCATAAAATGAAAGAGCAAGCCTTTTGAAAGTATGTAGCTAGGTGCTAAGTGGTTAGAGCACAGGGCCTGGTGTCAAGAAGACATAAATTCAAATATTCCCTGAGTTGTAGCTATGTGACCCTATGTAAATATTTAATTTCTGCCTTGCTTTCCTCAACTGTAAACTGAGAATAATAATAGGATTTACCTCCTAGGGTTACTGGTAGGACAAAATGAGATAATATTTGAAAAGGGATTTGCAAACCTCGAAGTACAAAAAATACTTTGTTGTTCAGCTACATTCAATTTTTCCTGACTTCATATGGGATTTTCTCTGCAAATTTACTGAGTGGTGTACCAATTTCTTCTCCAGCTCATTTTATAGATGGAAAACTGAGTCAAGCAGGGTTAAGTGACTTGCCCAGGACCACACAGCTAGTAAGCTTCTGAATCCAGATTTGAACTCAGAAAATAAGATTTTCTGACTTCAGGCCTGGCAGTATTTGAACTAGGGTCACCTAGATCCCTCAATGTAAATACTAGCTATTATTATATGGTTTAATAAGTAAGGCGTAAAAATGAGAATAATGTTCCACCTTAAAATAGATTTTTAATTTCACAATTAGACAAAGGAACAGGGACTAGAATTGAGATTTCATTGGCATAGGCAACAGGGGGTGAAACCTCTGCACCTTAGTCTTAGAAATCACATCTAAGTAACTGAATGGGCCAGTGATAATCAAGAATACACATATATGTCACAGGAAGCACTTCAACTCAGAATTGTTTGATTCTGAGGCGAATTAGCTCCTGCTTATGCCTCATAATTAGAGATATAAGACAAGACTGAATGATCAGAACTGCTTAACATGGAAAATTAATTCATTAGTACTCTGTTCTTCCTTGTTTTGGTAGCAGAAAGGGATTTAGGGAGCAACAAGGCACCAAAAAAAAAATAAGATGTTACTGGGGAGGAAAATTTGTCTTGTTTATCTTCAAAGGGATTTATACTTTGTGCTTTGCCAGGTATACAGTGATATGGGAATGTTGGCTGCCTAGTCCACTGATACAGAATGATTCCCTGTTTTTTAAAGTTTAAAGTTTCCTTCTCTTTTAGAAATAATCAGCTTCCATTAGGCTCCTTCACTCATAGCCTACTCTGCTGCCTCACGATGTGGTAGTGACCCTGGTTTCTCCAAGGCTATGTCATTGGAGCCAACCTCTGGCAGGCCCTAGTAAGCTGGAAAAGCTTCGGGTCCAGGCCCTGGCATTCTCCATTTGCAGCACAGACTGAAATACAAAGAGCTGGCACAAAAACAGTCTCTCCTAGCTCAACACTCCTCCCTCCCCCTTCCCCAAAAGGTTTTGTTGTTTCCATTGCAACAAAATGAAAAGGTTCCAAAATATAATGAAGAGACTGAGCTTGTGAAATTTCCTGGTATTTTTAGCAGATCCCAGCTTTCAGAGAATGTCTGTGTTTTCCAGTGCATGTCCATTCTGAATGTATGAGCAAAAGCCTCCCAGGGTTCTTCTGTCACTTGTTTCTATCATGCTTGGATCTACTCGAATAAGTTTATTATAAATATGATAGTGTTCTGGGTAGGTTTTATTTTTTTCTTCATAAAAAGAATCTGAGAGTTGGCTTTAAATATCGTTTCCTTCTCTTGCCTTGAATTTAATGCAACTTAAGAAATGTCTTAGACTTCCTACTGCGTGCTACATGCTATGTGCCTACACTCTGCCAGGCTATGAATTGACAATTCAAACTCATGTCTTATCTCCCCTACCAGATTGTAAACTCTTTGAACACGAAGACTTGCCTCATTTATCTTTGTCATCTTCAACATTTTCTTTTTCTTTTATTTGTTTTTAATTTGGGGGAGAGGGGATAGAGGAGGACAAGGGGGAGGCATAGCTAGGGGACAATGGTGGAAATAAGGGAGCAAGCTCTGAGATTTTTTTATCCATATGGAGAAATTACAGGGTAAAAACTCCTCCTCTAAAGCAGTGATTCTCAAAGTATAGCAAATAGAGTCTTGGGATTCCACAAAATTGTTTGAGAGGATTAAAAAAACTATTTTCACAATACAATAAAACTATTTTTAAAACATTCTCATAAATATTTAAAAACTATTTCATGTATTTAACTAAGATATTAGTTGGTTTATTAAAATACCTCTCACTTTTTCTGACTACATATTTGTGTGAGGCCAGATTTTCTTCATATTCTTTTAAAAAAAATTGTAACTGACTGAATGAAGAAACAGATAGAACATTGTGACCTTCTATTAGGCCAGATACTTAGGAGATTTGCAAAAATGCCATGCTTCTGTTCAGAAAAAATATATTTATTTTTTCCTAGGAATATGTGATTTGTATTAATATGAAATGCATTGCAACTTATTGAGTATAAACAACATAAAGAAAAAATCCTCCGGGTGCTTAATAATTTTTAGAGTGGAAAGCAGTTTGACACAATAACGTTTGAGAACCATTACACTAAAGCATATGGACAATTCATTTGTAATTTGTCATTTTAGGGAGTGGCCTGGATTGCTGAGGGGTTAAGTGATTTATTCATTATAACACATATATCATGATGTTTCTGAAACAATACTTTAATCCTATAACCTTGAGATATTTGCATTACCAAGCCAGGCTGTTCCTTATTTAGCACACAGTAGGTTCTGACTACTTATCTCAAATTAAAGTTGATTATACCTTTTGAACTTGAAAGGTTCTGGGTTTCAAATAAAGAGAGGTTTTTTTTGTTGGTTTTTTTTGTTTTTTGGCTATCTGATTAAGGTAACAATATGAACAATAGAATCAAACTCTAATCAGAAGTATTAGATAAATTTTAATATAAAGCTAAGAGTGAAATATGTAGTCTTTACTCTCTTTGCTTCTCCTATTCTATATGTTGATGTTCATTTTTATTTCAATGAACTTATGACTTCCTGAATTTCAAAAACAAAATAGGAAAATAAAATTGAAAATTTTAGGCCCCCAGCAAGTCACTTAGAATTATAAAGCTGTAAGCAACTCTCTTAGTTTATAAATTGCAAGAATAAGTGCTACCTTCAATTTGTAGAAAGAATTTTCTCATCTCAGAGTTCCCTATACCAATGAAATCACAGGTTGAGGCTATATTGAATCCCACTCCCAATAATTTGATGCTATAAAGGGAATATAACCAAATCTTTCTGAAAGAGGTCTCTCAGTTTCCCTGCCCTTCTGCCATTATTTCCTTCCACATATCCAGTCAGAGAATTATATATTTGGAGCTAAAAGAAATTCCAGAAGTCATCTATTCCAAACATTTTGCTTAAGGTGACTTACAAATAATAAATAGGATGAAAAGATTTGCTCAACATTCAGCATCCCGATTTCTTTAGCTGAAAAATGACAGTTGAATTAAATGAACTCTAAGGTCATTTATAATTCTAAATCATATGACTTTTTGATTTTCTAAGCTTATTTATAATTTCACTAGTTATAATGTATTATATAAATGTGAGCTATTCTCTTCCAAGAGAAACTATACTCTTAAAAAGAATATCAACGTAGTACAATGCTTTGGTGAAAGAAATGAATCCCTAGAGATTGTCCCATAAACAGCTAGAGATAGACAAATCACTCCTTTGTGAAAGAGTTCATACTTATTTTCTTTTACTTTTTTGCTTAGAAATCAAAAATAATTCATTAATTTTGTCACCAACAATAAAATACTTTCTTCCAAAAGATTACTTTTCCTTCCCCAGCTATAAACTGCCCTATTTGTATTTTATATCCACATTAGAATGAAACTTCCTTAAGAGGAGAGAATATCAGTTTTTATATTTCTTACATGATTTACAACAGTGCCTGGGACATAAGTATTTAATAATTTTAAAGCATTTATCCATTCTCCTAATATGAAAAAATGCCAATTTTCAGACTGAATTATATCATAAAACCATATGTATGCCCTTACTGACTAATTGTTGTTATCAACCTAAACTATTTAACTAAATCTCTACCATTTTATATAATTTGTTCGATAAACGGAACACCTAGTCATTTTTCCATTTTAAATAATGATGGTTAATTGCAATCTAGCATTTGAGGATTAATGTGATGACTTGGTGAAGATTTTGCTTGATTTAGAAAATATTTTTTAATTGGAAAAAATCTCACTTTATGGTACATGTATAGAATATGAATGCCTAGATCTTTCAAAAGAATTCACAGATAGGCAATAACATAACTAAGGTATTATCAGGATTATTAATTTATCATATAAATATTAAATTCCATAAAAATGTATGCAATCAGATTCATCTTGCAAGACTTCTATTTCATTGAATTTCCAGGAAGAAGTTACAATTTCTAAAGGTGAATCTGTATACATTTCACCAAATTCTAGAATCTTACAATTGGAAAAGACCTGTGAACTTCCTTCTAACCTCAATATATGATCCTATGACTGAATAACCTCAAAGATTGTCTAGTCTAAACTCAATCCAAATTATCAATGCTGCCAATGACATTTCAAAGGATAATCTATCTAGCCTTTGCTTAAAGAACTCCGGTTAAAAATGTGCTTTAAGTCTTTAATAACTGAATCTCTTTAAAACTGATAAATAGAAGCATGTATAAGAATAATTTCACATATATACATATTTATGTCTAATTGTAGCCATCTCCAGGGTGGGGGGAATGTGGGGGAAAAGGAAGAATACGACAGATATTATTATCTCCATTTTACAAATGTGGAAATTGAGTCTTAGAAGGGGATTCAATCAAATTCATGCAATTAGGGGGTATCAGAACTTGCTCAAATTCAAACAAATAGTAAATAACTGAGTTGAGTTTCAAAGATGTGTCTTCTGGCTCCTTTTGTTAAACAAGCTTTGTTCTTGTCTGTTCCTAAAGATATTCTAAGTGGAGCATTGGAAATAATTAGAGGAACAAGCCTATATCAACTTCTAATAAAAAGAAGTCATGATTAATATCTATAAAAAGTGAGTTATTATCACCATCAAGATATGATTCTTTTCTTCTTTTTTGATGTTCAAATAGAAATAGTAAAAGGACAAACTGCTATCCTGCTATTTATTATTATATATTTAATGGTTTGTGGACTATTGCACTGGAGAAAATGATTGCTTTTATAATGAGATTAGATTATATAAAGCCATGTACTGTACCCTATACTGTACTGAAAATATAAGTGAATGAGACAATGTCCCCATAAAAAGCTTACATTTTATAGGGGAACAACAATAAAAAAAGAAAAGCAAAAAAGGGAAGTAGAGGGAAAGACATATCTACTTAATTATATGGTTTGCAAATGATCAGGAAGTGACCCAGAAGCCTGGTCCCAGTCAAAATAAGGCAAAAAGCACACTCATCAGAGCCCAGGGTTCCCAGGGCAAAACCAAGGTTCTGGTGAAGGGCTAATTAATTGCCTGGATGTTGAAGAGGGATGGCTGGATTAAAAGCAGCATGATTTGGAAAATAGCTGAGAAATGATATGAAATCTTGAATATGAATAAAATAAGACAATCTTTCACCTATAGGAGTCTAATAAAACTCTATGGGTATATTTTATAATGATTAATAATAACAATGATCCAGATATAATTATATTAGTAATGATTATTATATTGTTATTACCAATTGTTTTACTATTGAAGTTTTGCGAACATCACAAAAAAAATGTTTACTGGTCCTAATAATTACCATGGTAGTTAACATTAAGTGCCTCTCTTAATTTATTCATTCAATAAATATTTATTGAGCATTTACCATTTTCAAAGTACTATCCACATATGATTGTTAAATTGGCACATGAAGTTAAAAGGCATAGTTTCTGCTTTTGAGAAATTTTTAAACAAGTGAATATATTATTCAGAAATATCCTGGAATTTTCATCCTTTGTCAATATCAGGGCTTTAAACAAGAATATTTTCTTCAGTGCCAACATTTGCAAAGTCCAAACAAAATTCGGGTACTACCAGTATACCTTAGAAGAGTTTGTTCAAGGAAGCCTCTGATTTCCATCTAAGATAGCCTCCAAAAGGAGACTTCCATTCTGGGTGTTCTAAGAATTATAATTTTTTTTAAATGGTGGAACTATAACTTGCCTGTCAGGAGCCTACATTTGACTGAGTAGGAGCCTGTACAAATAATCACCTCGCACCTGCATGTCATGCAAAATATTAAAGGGCTCCAACGTGACTGTCATTTCCTCTAGGGGCAGAGAGCAATAAATGAAGCACACCTTCCTATTATCTGCCCACCCTTCAAAGTGATGGATTACTAGAACTGTAAAGGATATTACAGCTAGACTCTGGAGAATTAGAGATATAAGTTCATGAATGTTAATATCAGATGGCAGGTTAAAGTTGCAGAAGCAAAGGCAAGAATTTTCTGGAAATTCTTACTGCCTGGCTTTTATATTCCAGATATGAATCATACTTTCCTCTTTTGTTATCACTGAGAAATCAAAGACATCTCAGTGCTCCATTTTTCTTTATATAGATAGTAAAAATTGACATCACTATCCCTTCCCAAATGAAAAAGTATTTACTACCACTTTAGCTGAAAAAACCAAGATCAAGATAATAAAAATAATTATTATAATGTAGGTAAGTGACTAGCTGCAAAAGAATAATGACAATTTTTCTGCCTTGTAGATTGTTTCTAATTGATATTTTTGATCCAACATACAAATCAATTGATTAATAAGTATTTATTAAGTACTTTTCTATGTTCAAGTAACATGGGAGGCACTGGAGATCCAAAGGCAAAAATAAAACAGTCCTTGCTTTCAGAGAGTTTACAGTTTATTAGGAGACAGAATTTTACCTAAATCTAGACAAATACTCGACAAATTTTAAGCAGACCATCACAAAGTAACTTTTCCACAAATGGACTTAGCAAAAACAACACAAAGAATGATAGGTCAGGAAAAACAAAAGTGATGCTTCCAGATTAGAACAAATATTACTTTTCAAAAGAGAAAACACAATAGAGCCTGTAGACTAAAAGGCAGCAGGCTTATCTTTAATTTCCAGGAGTAAAGTACTTATTTATTAGTAAAGGCATGATTAGCAAACTTCTAGGGAAGAAAGTGATATTCACAGGAGCCAATAAAACTTCATAAAAGGCAGCTTGTGCCAAAATAATACAAACTTTTTTGACTTCATAACTACAATTAGTGGATCAGGATGTGTTGTATATATAGTATATTAATTTTTTAATAAAAAGCAGTTGATAAAGATATGCTTTTTTAAGATAGGATAACTGACATTAAATGACATGTTATATTATTATATTAAAGTGACATTATAAATAGAAGAGGCAGTTAAAAATAAAGGAATTAGGAATCCCCTTAGTTGAATACAACCAATGATAGATGGATACTTTCCTTAGATGTTGTTCAGTGTAATAACTCAGGGTTCTATACATGTGCCTGTGCTATGTAACTTTTACCAACTGACTTGGAGAAATACATAGATGGTATAATTTGCTGATTCCTTAAAAATGAGAGGAAAACTAGCATTCTGGATGATAGAGTATGGATTCAAAAACTTGAAAGAGTAAAATAAAAGAGGTGCATTCAATAAGTCGAAATTTACATGGGATAAATAAGATCTTATTTTTGGATTCAAAAAGTCAACTTCACAGTTACAAGGTAAAGATTACATGGTAAGTGAGTTTTTAAGCTGAAAAAGAAAAATCTGAGGATTTTAGTGAATTGATATATTAACCATGAAATCTTAGACCACATTTAGAGAGATATAGTGGCCAAGACTTGAAAAGGAATAATTCCCCCAACTACTCTGCCTTTATCAAATCATATCTGTAAATCTTCAAAGAAGAGCTGGCTGGATGACCACTTCTCAGATATGAAGAAGAGTTGCTCTGTTCATGTACAAGTGGGACTAGATTTTCCAATTCTAATATGCTCTAATTATATAAGATAGAGGATAGTCAATAAACTAAAGGACTGCCTGTATGACCTTACCTCATGAGAATTCATTGGAGACTTAATATGTTTCAAGGAGAATTCAAATGTTTGCAGGGATCTTTTTTTGGCTCTGAAACAAAAACATTTAACATTTTTATCAATGAGTTGAATGATAATGTAAATATAATATTTATCAAATATGCAAATAAAATGTCTAAAAGACATAGATTGCCTATAAAGAAAATTGTAGATTCAGATTTTGAAAGGATTTTTATAGAACAGAATTTTGAACACAATCTAATATAATGAAATTTTAAAAGATAAATAGGTACCTTTAATTAGATATGCACAGGTTCATATAATCAAATTCACAAGTATAAGAGGAGAGAGAATGTGACCAGATAGCAATTTATCTGAAAAACAGCTTGGGATTTTAGTGAAGTGTTCAGTCAATAAGAGTCAATAGTCAGCCAAAAGACTAATTGCCATATTAAGCTATATTCAAAGTGTAATGGGATTAGGAAAATGGTAGTGCCATGATACTCAACCCTGGTGTTAAAAGCAAGTTTAATATTGGTATGCTTTTAAACCAGACAGATGTTAGTATGAAATAGTGCACTCAAGTTACTGAACCAATAACAAAAGGGAGTTTACTTTGTTCTAACAAAGCAAGAATATGCAACAATGATACACAGCTCCTCTGTTTTTATTACCCCCCCTCTTTATCTTCATGTGGAAAAATATCTGGGGAATAGGGAAGGACATGTTGATTCATATAATCTTCAGAAAGTCACACTAAAGCAAGAGAATCATAGTCTTTATGTGAAAAGCAAGGGAAATAAGAGAAACAGAAACAAAGAGACAGTAATAGAAACAGAGACAGAGAAAAAGATAGAAAAAATACTATGTATCAGGCAAAGTGCTAAGCACTTTTACAAATATTATTTCATTTGATCATCAAGACAAGCCTGAAAGATAGAAGCTTTTATTATCTCATTTTACAATTCAAAAAAATGATCAGAAAGTGACTAAATTACTTGTCCACAGTTCCACAACTAGTAAATATCCAAAGTTAAATTTGAATTCAGATCTTTTTTCTTGATACCAAGCTCAATGCACTATACTACCAGCTGCCTCTCTTGGCAATTTAATATGGGTGGCAATTTTATATCCTTAGGTAACCAAGAAACTGCCATGGAAGTTTGAGGACAATCAACTACCAGAAACAGCTTTGTTGTCTTTCAGGAAGAATTAATCCCTTTTTGGGGGGTGGGGAAGGAGAGGTACCCTTATTCTATCACACATGGTCAGTCCATATTAAGAATATTATGTCAAATTGTAGATTCTGCATGTTGCATAGAATGTTGATAAAGCTGGAATATATCTAAAGGGAGGCAACTAGGATTCTGAAGAATCTGAGAACATGTTACTTTAAATGTAGTTTTAAAGAACTCAGGCTATTTAGCTTGGGGAAAAGAACATTTGGAAGAAACTTGATGGCTATATTCAAGATTTTGGAGCATTGTTACAGAGATGAATAAGAGATCTGGAAAAAAGATTAATAGACAAAAGTTCTGGAAAGGAATTTTTGATTATATGTCAAGAAAAATGACCTAACAATTAGAAGCATCCAAAATTCTAGTGGGTTGCCCTGGGAAGTTCCTGATTAAAAGTCTTCAAGCAAAGATCTGATGACCACTTATTGGATATGTTGCAGAGTATTTATTATTGATTAGATAAATTGGAATGCCTGCTCTATGAAGTTTTTTCTAAGTTTCTAAATACTAAAACACATTTTTATAATTTGTGATTCTATTAGAATGTGTCCTATGTTACATACGTGTATAGTGTAATGTTTGTAAAAAGAAAGGAAATGGGTGTGATTTAACTTTAATAAACTAATTATAGCTGTGTTTAACTATATTGCAGTTTGATGTTGTTTTCATTTGCATTGAATGCAAGACAAATTCGTCAAACATTTATTAAGTATTTACTATATCTTAGCCAAAGTTTGAATCGATAAAAAAATAAAAATAAAAATTCCTGACTTCAAGGGAAAAAAATATATATATATATAATCTACTGAGGGATACAGAAGTTATCTCAAGTATAAAAACAAGTAAATACACTTTAAAGAGGGAGAAAACATTAAATGCCCACAAGAACAGGAAAATTTTCATTTCTGAGTTGAACCTTAAAGGAAGCTAAAAATTCTAATAGGAAGATATTAACTTCGGTGGTTTCATTGTTATGCAGAACTTCCAAGTGAGAAAAGTCCCAAAATCAATGCAATTAGTATTACAAAGTGGTCTAGAGCACTAAAAGTTGTTATGGACTAAGATCACATAACCAAAATGTGTCAGAATTAGAACTAAATTAGATCTTTGTGACTTCAAAGTGAACCCCTCATTCACTCATACTCCTTGTTCATTTGAAGATGTAGACCCAGAAAATGGAAAATTCAGAAACTATCAAGTGGGCTGGTCTTGCTGAAATATAAAGTCCATGAAAGAGAGCAATATGAAAAGAGTCTAAAATAAATAGGTTAAACCTAGACTGTGAAGAAAGGACAGTTACATTTCATCATAAAAAAAAATAGGAAATCAGTGAAGATTTGGAGAAGCAGTAGAGGGGTGATGGGAAAGAGCTTAACCCATACTTTAAGAAATTGTTTTGCTATTGCTAGGATTTCCAATATAATATTGAATAATAATGGTGATGAAGAACATCCATGTTTCACACCTGATCTTCCTGAGAAAGCCTCCCATTTACAAAGAATGCTTGCTCATTATCAATTTAACAAAAAATTCATGTATACCAATACTTTCTAGTGTTTTTAATAGAAATTAATGTTGAACTCAACCAAATTTTGTATTAATATCCATAAGGCTGTTTAATTGGATACCAAAAGTTTAGTATTTTGTCTCATTTTATTATTTCATTTGATAAAATTATACATTTCTGACATTTGTTCTTTGACCTGTTAACACTTTAGGATTATATTATATAGCCTTCATCTAGGTCTGAATCATTTCTTCAGATTTCCTTTATGAAAGAAACTTTTATATTGTTGTTTTCAGTAAGGATGTGTTTAATATGTTGGTATTTCCAATTTTTGAGTTTTTAGTGAACCACGATATGCTTAATTTTTCTAAAAGTGAGAGAAATAGAAAGAGAGGGAGACATACATACAGAGAGAAATTCAAATTTTAGAAAAGTTAAAGATACACAAAATGCAAAGATCAAAGTGAGCAAAACCAAGAGTATAATGTATTCAGTAACATCAATATTTTTTAATAATGGCTTTGAGTGACTAAATCATCTTAAATATTTAATATTTATTATTTATTAAACATATAATTATAAACATATAAACATAAACATATAAAACATATTAAATATTTAAATAAGTATACAAATTAAAAATAAGAGGCAAATAAAGAAAGCTACTATATGTGTATAAAGATATATACACATATACAAATATATATATACATATACATATACATATACATATATATACATACATACATATACACACACATTTGTGTTTAATGGTATCCATCTCTAGGATGAGGGGAAGGAAGAAAGGGGAAAAAAAGAAATTTACATGATAGTTTGTTGTATATTTAAAGAGAAGAGCAAGATGTATATCGTAGATGTGCTGTTTCACATACAATAATCTTTTTTATGATACTATGTTATGGAAATGCTTGTTTTGTTCCATGGATTGAAAATAAAATAAATTTAATTTTTTTTAAGTTAGAAATGATAGATCACTGGCAACTTCTGGATTCCCAATCAGTTATTGATAGAAATCTATCATATCTAACTTTTCTAAAATTTGAATAATGTCTTTAACTTCTTTCTTATTCATTTTATTAGATTTATCTATGTCTGAAAGGACACATCAAAGCCTCCAACAACTAATATTTCATGATTTCTCCCATAAGGTCAATTAGCTTTTACTTTAAGTTCTTAAAGATTATAGCATTTGATGCATAGGTACTTAGTAAATATTGTTATTTTTTCATTATCTGTAATGCCTTTAAGCCTAATGTATTTCTCCTGTTTATATCTTTTAGTCATGTTTATTTTTAAACATTGCTTTGTCTCAGACTATGATTGCCACATGTATTTTTGTGTAGTCACCAAGGAATAATAGATTCTACTACAACCAAGGATATGCTAAAGCCAGTCTCAAGAGGATCAATGGTTAAATTTTCAATGTGAAGTATTAATACCTCAGAAATTGGCAAGCACTCTGAATCATGACTTGATCTTTTTGTTTATTTCCAGGCTTACAAAAGTGATGGAGAAAATTTTAATAATTCAGATTTAACTTAAAAGTAAGTCAAACATTTTAAAAGATCTATTTTTTAACATTTATGAGCATACTCTTCCTAGACTACAGCTCTTAGGTTTATTGTTATGAAAATTTTTACATATCAAGTGTGTTTCCTATATATAATATACTGTTGAATTCTATTTTCTAATTCATTCTGTCAGCATTCGTTTTATGAGTTAATTAATTCTAGTCACATTCACAGCATTGATTTTAGGTTTCTCTTTCTCTCCATCATATCCTATTATGATATTTATACTCTTTGCCCCACCTCCTTCTTTAAAAAAAAATAAGATGAGGAAATAAAGTGAGTAGAATCAATAATAGTTATCTATAATTTGAGCAGTCTGCTTTGTCCTCTGTACTTATTTTTCTCATCCAGATCACTGAATTTTGCCATCTTATTCTTTTTCTTAATTCCTATTTTATGATAAGCCCTATGTACTTTGTGTATTTTATTTATTACTTTTCTCTTCTGATCTTTATCCTCTATTAAAACCTGTTATTTCTACTTCCCATCCATACCCCTTTCCTTACTGACTTTAATTGTAGCTCTATATTCAACACTTTGCATATATTTGTATGTGTGAGAAAGACATACACAGAGAGAGAGAGAGAGAGGGATAAAGACAGAGAGACAGAGTATATATTCACTTAACATTCCCTTGTCTCTTTCAAATGAAGGTAAGGTTCATAATGCATTTGTTAATTTAATCTCACCCCCACATTTGTTTGTTCTTCTTCAACCAATCTCAGTTGATTTCTAATCTCATATCTCAAACTTGATGTCAAGTAGACATCGTAAATTTATTGTGTCCAAAACAAAACTCATAACCATTCTCCCCAAATTCTATCCCTTTCCCACTTTTCCTACCACAGAGAATAAAAACCTACTCCCATCCCCTCAGGTTGTAATCTAGGAATTATCCAATACTCCTCACTATCTGTCACCCCTCATATACAGTCTGTTGCCAAGGTTTATGGATTTACCTTTTGCAATATTTCCTTTATATGAACCTTTCTCTGCTCTGACATTGTCACTATTATAGTACACATAGATTATAGCAATAGCCTACTAATGGGTCTGCTACCTCAAGTCTTTCCCCACTCCAATCCATCCTCCATTCAGTCACTAAAGTGACTTTCCTAAAGCACTGATCTGATCATGTCATTCCCTACTCAATAAACTCCAGCGGTTTCCTATTGTTTCCATAGCAAAAGTAAAATGTTTTGTTTGCCATTCAAAGACATTCATAAGTTAGCTCCTCTTAAGCATTCTCTGTTTCTTATATCTTATTTCCCAACATTTAATTTTTGATTCAATGACACTTGTTTCATGAATAAGACTCTCCATTTCTCAACTCCAGGGATTTTCTCTGACTGCATCCCTTTCCTGGAATGCTATCTTCTACTCCAACAACTCACATATACACCCAACTTCCCTTAAATTCTAACTAAAATCCAATGTATAATTCTAGTTCATTCCATTTGTTAATTATTTTCTATTTATCCTGTTTTTAGCTTGATATATATAACCTTTTCCACAGTGTGAATATAAATGTTTATATGCATCTTTCTGTATTTCTGTGAATTTTTCATATTCATTATTCCTTAAGTACCATGATAATATTCCAATGTCTTCATCAACTACTGTCTGTTCATCAATTTCTCCTATTGTTACACATATATTTTGTTTTTATTTTTATGCTATTATACATAATTATAATGTTTTAGAGAGAGAGATCTTTTCTTCCTGTCCCCTGGGACATATAACAGTTTGATTGTTGGGTAAAAGTATATTCCAAATTATTTCCCAAAATAGTTATAACACTTCAAAAGTTCTAATAATTATGAATTAGCAATTCTCTTTTCCCAAACATTTTCCTACCATTGGACAGTTCTATCTTTTAATATTGTTGTCAATGTGATAGAGATAAGGACAGAGTCGGTTTTACTTGCATGTCTTTGATCAGGTTATTTCAAACATTTTTAAATGGTCATATAGTCTTAAAATATGGGTTCATATCTCTTGACTACATATGCACACACATATATAAAACTATTACAAAGTAAATGAGAAATTTGTCCAAATGAAATATCCACAATAAAGTATGATGCCCTTTATTCTATAATAAAATTCTGATAAACTGAAATACTCCAGGAATTGAGTTCTAAGATCATCAGAATAATTTCATTTATTGAATTTTACAAAAAAAAAAAAATAACAACTTTTATTTCCACTATTGGAGTTATTTTTTTAACTCTTTACCTAAAAGGCCTCAGTGTATGTAAGGGATGCAGAGCACTTTTTTTTACAGAAATGACTGTGATTTTAAAATAAAATACATTAATAACATTTACCTGAATAAATGAAAACATCATAGTCAAGTGTTATAAATACAAATAAAAAAACAATAATATTATATTCTAATAGGGCAAGTCAATGTATATATATAACAATGGTTGCTAGGAAAGAATATTTCTATCTGGAAAATCATATTGATAGTGAATGAAATAATGGAGTAATTGATTGACATGCCCTTTCTAGAAGCAAGTAAAATTGATTAATTACATATCCCAAGGCAGGAAATGGAAATGGGTTCTCTGACAGAAAGAAGAAGGACATGAGCAGCAGCAGAATGGAATTCATGAAGTAAGAAAATATTGTCTGCCCTGGTACTCATCTAGCTATCTAGCTATATATCAACTTACATATCTGTCTCAAACTATAGATGTATCTTAATTTACATTAAGATAAAAAATATATGGATGAACAGACATATGTGTGAATGAATTAATGGAATAGCATTTATTAAGCATTTACTATGTATAAAATACTATACTAAATGAGTAAAATTCAATCCATTTTCATGCCTTAATAAATCCTCAACATCATTTCATCGGTGCTGATTAAAGATGATACAGGGCAAAGGTTCTTGATTTAAGGACAGTGAATTTTAGATAGGAAATATATAGAAATATGGATAGATAGGTAGAATAAGACAGACAGACACATAGATAGATAGATAGATAGATAGATAGATAGATAGATAGATAGATA
>JAJPUD010006792.1:52818-121165 GCA_023553655.1 Myrmecobius fasciatus
TGAACTGATGCTGAGTGAAATGAGCAGAACCAGGAGATCATTATACACGGCAACAACAGTACTATATGACGATCAATTCTGATGGACATGGCTCTCTTCAACAATGAAATGTTTCAAACCACCTCCAATTGTTCACTGAAGAAAGCCATATACACCCAGAGAGAGGGATGTGAAATGTGGACCACAACATAACATTCTCATACTCCTTGATTGATGTTTGCTTACATTGTGTTTCCTTTATCTGATATATCGTTTGTGTAGACAAGATTTTTCTTGCACAACAATGACAAGTTTGGAAATATGTATACATATATTCGATTTGCCAATATTTTGGCATAATTAACATGTAGTGGATATCCTGCCATCTGGGGGAGGGGTGGGGAGTTGGGGGAGGGATTTGTGGCGGAAGGCTGTGTAAGGGTTGTTGTTGGGGAATTACCCACACATATGTTATGCAAATAAAATAAAAAAATAAAATTAAAAAAAAGATCAATGCTGGAGAACTACCCATACATATGTTATACAAATAAAAAGCTTTAATAAAAAAATAAAAAAGAAAAAAAAAAAAGAAACGACCAGCAGGACGATTTCAGAGAGGCCTGGAGAAACTTACATGAACTGATGCTGAGTGAAATGAGCAGAACCAGGAGAACATTATACACAGCAACAAGACTATACGATGATCAATTCTGATGGACATGGTTCTCTTCAACAATGATGTGATTCAAACCAATTCCTATTGTTCAGTGATGAAGATAGTCATATACAACCAGAGAGAGGCCTGTGAGAACTGAGTGTGGACCACAACACAGCATTTTAATGCTTTCTGTGAATATTTCCATGCATTTTGTTTTCCTTCTTAGGTTGTTTTTTTTTCTTCTTCTCTTTCTAGATCTGATGTTTCTTGTGCAGTAAGATAACTGTATAGATATGTATAGATATATTGGATTTGTCATATAATTTATCATATTTACCATGTATTAGATTACCTGTCATCTAGGGATGGGGGTGGGGGGAAGGAGGGGAAAAGCTTGAGGAAAAAAAAGTTTTTTGCAAAGGTCAATGTAGAAAAATCACTCATATGTTTTGTAAATAAAAAGCTTTTAATAAAAAAAATTAAAAAACAAAAACAAAAAAACAAAAAAAAAAAAAAAGAAAGAAAGAGAGAGCAAGCTAAGAAGGCAAGTACCAGGATGCAATATGACAAATAGAAATGTGGTCTCACAGGGCCTACAAAATGAGGATAACTATTTTGGTTAAATGTAAGTCAAACAAGAGAAATAACTGGAAGACTAAAAGCTTCAATTATCTCCTTTCCATTCCCCCTCCTCCTGATCCTGATGATTCACTTTTTTTTCAAAGAGCAGGAAAAACATTTTGGTTATTGACAAAAGAACCATGTTTCTTTTAGTCATTATTACACAAGATGTGAGTAATAGAAAAATTAAAACAATGTTAAGGAGAATTCATGTTTGTGACTATCATTTCTGAAGGTATCAGAATAACTTTCAAGTATTTCTCTTAAAAGTTGACAGGAACTGGTTTTGTCAAATGCTTGAACAGAATGAGACAGAATCCTGTGGTGTGCTGGATGCCTTCAAAATTTCAATATAAATATGAAGATAAAACCAAAACATGATAAAGGTCAAAACACTAGCAAGCTTCAGAGGACTCTGAGCAGTTTCCACCTGGTCTGTTTCCAATTCAATTCAATATTGTGCACCTAATAAGTTCAAGAAACTAGGAAAGACAGAGAAGGTTTAAACCAGGAGTTTGTTTTTGAAAACCATCCTCACCCTAACTGACAACCCAGTAGATGTGAAACACCGGACTCAAATAAGGAAACAATGTAAAAAACAAAGCATGATAACCAAAAAACTAGATAAGAGTTTTTATGAGACTCCAGAAAAGAAAATCTGGGTGTTTAATGCTTTGCTTTTGCATTTGAAGAGAAGTTTCAGTCCTCGTGATAACTTGCTCTTCAATTTGAATTCATCAGAGTACTGAATATCAGTTTTGCTTGGCAGATGAAAAGCATGCAATGGCTGGATACATGAGTCTTTGAAAAGGACTAGGAAAAGCTTAAAGCAATAATTATTTTTATCTTGCCTTAGAGAAAAGGGAGTCCCTTGGCAGAAAAGTGACTGAGTCATTCTCTAGTCATTCTCTCTCTCTCTCTCTCTCTCTCTCTCTCTCTCTCTCTCTCTCTCTCCCTCTCCTCTTCGCTCTCTCTCTCTTTCTGTGTGTCTCATGTGTATGTGTGTGTTCGTCTTTCTCTCTGTCTTCCTCTCTATTGCAAGTAAGGGTAAGTCAGCCCCCCTTCCCCCTTTGAGGAGAGATATGTCGGGAGAGAACCAAAAGTTATGGAACTTTTCCCAGAGAAGCACTGATGCAGATGGAGATATTTACCTGCCCTTCCTGCACTTCATTCCATTAGGATAATGTATATTAAATATAAATGTGTTTTTTAAAGTTTCATGACCTTTGTTAATTTATCACTAAATGTTGGCTTAAAGATAAGTTGATCATTATTGTGTGTGCTTCATTATTTTAAAGATAAAGACAGAGAAGAATGAGGAAAAGAGAAAGAAATGAAATGGGAAAAAATAGAATTTATTTCTGTGGAAATCTTTGGGATTCAGTTTGGGCCTTTGTAGCTAGAGGGGGAAAAAACTTAAAAAAAAAATTATAGTTTCCCAAGGCAGTTTTTTTTTGTTTAAGAGTGGATCTAGTTCCCTTTTTCTACTGGCCTAAGAACAGTTGCTATTCAGTGGAAACCTAGGCCTCCCTTTTTTATTTTAAAAATAATTATAGATCTACCTTCCCACTTCCAATTCCTAGGAAGCATGAATAGTATCAAGAGGAGTGATTACACAGTAGATTAGGATTTACAGAAGAATGAGAATAACTGCAAGACTGGTAACATACATATCCTAAAGGCAGGGGCCAGCAGAGAAGGAATGAAAATTCTATACCTTCCTCATCCAGCAGTTTTCTCTTCTCTTCTCTTCTCTTCTCTGGGAAAGTTTTCTAAGCCTTGAACAAACAACCCATCATAGATATACTGTTACAATTTCAGATGATACACTATAATGATAGAATAAGCCATCCAATGAAAAAGAAAGGCAACAAATTCTCACAAGGAGCTGGGCATTTTCTTAAAGTGAATTGGGGAAAAAGTGAAATGGGAAAAAAGTGAAATGGGGGAAGAAGGTGTGGGAAGCAAATTGAATTTGGAAAAGAATTCCACAGATGAGGCTTCCAAAATTATCACTTCATTAGTGGCTTGCCTTCTTAGTGGACATGGGCAATGTTATCATGGACAATTTATCTGTGCCTGCACCCACTCTGAGCTCACACACATAAACACACATATCCTCAGTTTTAATCAAAATAGAATATCTCAGAAAAGAGTTCAGCACTGAATCATGTGCCTGCACTTAGGTGGTGGCTTTTGGTTAACAGGTATATGTATAGGGTCACTTCTAAGATGTTGCTTCCTTATGAAGGAGCAATCTGTTAGAGAACTTGGAATGTATAAAATATGATTCTTTCTTTCTTTCTGAGAGACAGCTGAGGAGCAGAGCAGAAAGACTCAAGAGAAAACAAATGATCTTAGCAGATTAGAAGTAGTAGGCACTTTGGAGTGCTCTCTCTTTCCTGTTGAAACTTCTGAGTTCCTCTCTCAAATGCATTTATATTCATTGGTGCAGTTTTATTTTTTAGTCAATCAATAAACATTTATTAAGGACCTATTATGTGCTAGACATTATGCAAAACACCCAATACTTTATTGGGTATTCTCAAAATACCCAATAAAGGGAGAGACAACATGTTCAAAATTATATGCAAATTATATATGGGATCAATTGTTTATCCATCTTTTATTTTTTTCTATCTCTGCCTTTCTGGTTGTCTTTTTTGTCTCTCCATCTTTGTTTTTTTTTCTCTTCCCCCATCCCTCTGTGCCCTCCTTCTCTGTTTGGTTTGGAGTCTGCAGTCTATGAGACCTCATGAAAATAAGCAAGCTCAGCAGTATTTTAGGAGAGGTACCAGTTTGTAGTTCAGTTCCATCTTTGCAAAAATGTTAATGCATCCTTGACTTTGCTTTTATTGTTAAGAATTATATTTTCCATTTAAAGAAGTCACTTTTGATTATGTAAATGTTGATGCTGATCTAGAAATTCTCCATATGCTTCTAAATCCTCATTAAATAACCCCTTTCTCTTGAGGAAAGTCATGTTTATTTTATTAAGTGAAATTCAGCCTACCACATCATTCTATTGGCCTCTTGTTAAAAGATCCCTAGAGTCACTGGCTGGGAAGAGAAGTTAATTGAGCTCTCAAATCTCTTCTCCAAGTAGTGTTCACAATGAATGTATGGTCAAGAAAGCTGGCATAGAATTGATTTTAGTATTAGTAATGCTGCAGTATCATAGATACAAAACTAGAAAGGAATTCAGAAGCCATCTGATCTAAAGTCTTAATTTATAGCTAAGGTTGAGGCCCAAAAAGATAAAATAATTTGCTCAAAATCATTCTGATAATAAATGTCAAAGTTGGGGTTTAAACCCAGGTGCCCTGACTTCAGAGCTAGACCTCTCCCCTTTTTATCACCTTCACTATATATATATGTATATATACATATATATATTAAAATAAATACCTTTTCTAACTTAATCACAAAAACTGAATGGAAAATTCATAAGATGAAAAGACTGCAAATTATACAAGTAGTATAACTAATATTAGCAAGAATCACCTTTGAAAGTTGCAGATTCCTAATCTTAAACAAGGGGAGCTTTTTCTATCATGTTAAAACAAACTTTAACTTATCATTTGGATTTTGAGAGTTGTATATTTTTAAACATAACCTTTCTATTATATCAAAGGCCTCTTATTTCAGTGACAAACGGGGGAGATTCTCAAAACAGAGAACAGAGAACAAAAAGCAGTTCTATCTCCAGACTTCAATCAATTAATCAAGCAAGCATTTATTAAGCATCTGCTAAACTGAGGCAGCTAGATGGTGCAGTGGATAAAAAGCTGGACTTGAAGTGAGAAAGACTCACCTTTCTAGTTCAACTCTGTCCTCAAACAATTACTAGCTGTGTGACCCTAAGCAAGTCTCATAATTCAGTCTTTGTCTCATTTCTTCATTTGTAAAATGAGTTAGAGAAGGAAACGGCAAGCCACTCTACTATCTATGCCAAGAAAACCCCTAATGGAATCACAAAGAGTTTAACACTGCTGAAAGGACTGAACAACAACAAAAATCATCTCAAAAGGCCTTGGTATGACTTAAGACTCATTAGGAACTGTAGGTAGAATGAAATATATTCTTTAGTTAGGTTGAGGATTCAAGTTCATTTTTACCTAACAAGTAATCTTAAGAATAAACAATGTTTCATTTTAGAGATAAGGAAAGGTCGTTTGCCTTTGGTATCATATTCAGCCTTTTCGATATCTCTGTGCTACCTCCTCTCAAAAGGAAAAAAAAAGAGGAAGCTCCAATGTCATCACGTTCCCTGCTTTACCCAAGTGGCGTGGCAATACTTCATGCTTCATATCCTTCCTAACTGGTAGAGCGACTAACACCGAGCTTGCAGTCAAAAAGCATTAGTTTAGGAAAATTGAAGGAGGAATTTATTTATCAAGATGATGACAGAGGAATTTGGGTCATAAACATAAAGCATCATCTCTGCTAAATTCCTGTCAAGTATATCAATTGTCCAAGGCTCTTTAGGAGGTGAAATTTTTAAATCAGGGTCTTGTTAATCTTCACAAGGAGGTTAGAATGAGGATGCTATATTGTCTTGATGAATTTGAGATGCTAGTACTGGCCAGAAAGGTGCTAGGTCCTAGTTCAATGACTTAATAGCAGTGTGACCTTCCCAACTCACTTTACTCTGGTGAACATAAGTATCCTCACTTATAAAAGCAAAAGGATCATACTTGATATCCTCAAAGGTACCTTCTGGTTCTAAGATGCTGTTCTTTTGGACCTCTTTGTTTTCATTGAAATGTATTTACATTATATCTCATTATTTTTTTAAATCATATTCCTTGTTAGATTATCTGAAATATCTTCCTTCTCCATTTTCCTAATCTGTTCAATTTCTAACCATTCTATAAAAATCAACCCAAATCACTTCCCATCACCATTTCCAAAAAAAAAATTTCAATAGCACTCTAGTCATCATTATAATTTCTTCTAGGGACTTTCTATGGTCCCTAAGAAATAAACTTTCATTTCATCTTACCCAGTGCCAGTTCCCTATCATTCCTTGATCACCATTTCCAATTCATACACGTGTGCCACTTCTTTCTGCTTCCCTTTTGTAGGTTATCTTCTCTAAGAAAGTAAAATCTTTGAGGTCAAATATTGTTTTGTTTGTTTATAATTCTATCCTCAGTACTTAGGACAATGCTTAGATATAGGTGATTATTCAATGCTCTGTCTATCATCTATCTATCCATCTGTCTGTCTCTATGTTGCACAGTACCAGGCTTGAAGTCAGGAAGATCTGAGTTCAAATTCTGACTTACATACTTAGCTATGTGATCCTCTAAGCCAGAGTTTTCTTATCTATGGAATTCAGATAATAATGTACCAACTTCACAGAACTATGGTGAGAATCAAATGAGATAATATATGTAAAGTGCTTTGTAAATATTAAAGTGCTCTATGTTTACTCACTATTATGTCCTCCATAAAGGCTTCCCTTATTTCCCCTCCACAATAAACCGTTCCTCTTTGCACTTCACCAACTACTTATTTTTTTAAATTTCTATACCTTTCCATTTCATTCCTCTCTAAGATCATAAAAAAGATAACGATAAATGTTAGAGAAGATGTGGGAAAACCAGGACACTAATGCATTTTTGGTGGAGCTGTGAACTGATTCAACATTCTGGAGAATAATTTGGAACTATGTCCAAAGGACTATAAAACTATGCATACCTTTTAATCCAGTATTGTCACAACTGGATCTGAATCCCAAAGAAATAATAAAAGAGGAGAAAAGATCCACATGTGAAAAAAACAGTTTGTAGCAGGTCTTTTTTAAATGGGTAAGAATTTGAAATTCAATGGATGCCCATCAGTTGGAACAGCTAAATAAGTTATGGTATATGAATGTAATGAAGTATTGTTCTCTAAGAAATAATGATCTGGTTGATTTCAGAAAAGCCTGGAACGACCTACATGAACTGACACTGAATGAAGTGAGCAGACTGCAGAGAACAGTAACAGCAAAATTATGTGATGATCAATTGTGGTGGAGTTGAATTTTCTCAATAATACGGTGATTCAAGACAATTCAAATAAACTTGGGATCAAAAATACCATTTGCATCCAGAGAGAGAACTATGAAGACGGAATGTGAATTGAAGCATAGTATTTTCATCTTTTTCTATTTTTGTATGTTTCATTTTTCTTTTTCATGTTTTCCCCTTTTGGTATGATTTTTCTTGCACAACATGGGAAATATGGAAGTATGTTTAAAAGGGTTATATATGTTTAACAGATTGCTTTCTTGGGGAGGGGGAAATAAGGGAAAGAGAGAGATAAAATTAGAACACAAAGTCTTACAAAAACTAATGTTGAAAAATAACTTTACAAGTATTTGGAAAATAAAATACTATTGAGGAAAAAAATTTGTATCTTTCTAATGCACTTATCATATTATCTGTTTATGTCATACCCAGATAAGCTTCATAAACAGAAAGGAATCTTATTCATCATTGAGGCCCTTTCAGAATCTAGCAGAGTGGTTTCTGCAGAGTCTACAATTAGCAAATGTTAATTGAATAATTTGATTTAATAAGATAAGTTCTAAGCCTACCAGATATCTTAATGTGCCATCTCAATTAAAATTCATTTATTTTCAGAGGCTCTTAAAGGGTCATGTTAAGAATGGCCTCATAATGCCTTGTAGAAAACTGAAAAAGAAAGAAATTTGGAAACAATTGAACCCAAGTTTACCTTAGTATTGAATGTAGTTGATGTTATAAAGCATGCAATGAAAATAACTGATTTATTGAAGAAGCACAAGATATGATACCTTACTTGTTCATTAGCAAATTCACTGATTCTAGATGCTCAAACTGTATCTTTTATTTAACAGTGCAAAATTGTCTGTAGCACATTGGCTTACATTTAACACTAAAGTCTATTTATCTAAGGTCCAAGTCATTTAGTTGTGAGAGCAGAGCTTTATGTTGACTATTAAAGCAAAACATAACTAAATTATTTTAAAATGATAATCTCTAGTCATCTTTCCTCTCCATCCTTTCTTCTTCAAAAAAAATGATACTCCATCACTGCATCTATTTATGAGCTTTGAGATATAAAAGGATATTTTGATTTTTAGAACCAAACATTGGGGTTGATCTGAAACAGTCCCAGAACTAAAATGATTGCATTTTGGTCTTCTCCATAGCATTGTCTTCAGAATAGGAGTCCAAAGTTCTAGTATTCTTTCCTTACTGGGAACAGGAAGTCCATTATGGGTCCAGAGTAAGGAAATGAAAGTCCAGAAAAGATAAACTGGGGGAAAACATATTCATAAATAATTCATTTCTTTAATTCACCCAAGTAGAAGTATAGACAACCCCCTTCCAAAATCTTCCCCAGACTTGTCATCCCTAAATAACTATGACTTAAAAATAAATCAAGTTAGATAGACTACATATTTATATGATTAAATTAACAAAGTTACTTAAATATATAAAAGCCTCTTAAACACACATATACAAATAATCTACTATGTTGTCTACTTTCCACCAACATTTCCACTTTTGGAATGAAATGGAAAAATACATGAATGAAGGTGCCATAATCCATGTGTATTTCTCTTGCCTCTCTCTATTCCTTTGCCATACCCCCAATGCCTATCAGTTTAGATACATTTTTTCATTCATATTTTTATGTAGTGTTCATGCAAACTCTCAAACCCAATTTACATACCATAGCTTGAATATAGGTTGTACTTTTCTCAAAATGTTGTTTTTTATAAATCCTGAGAATAGAGTATAATCAGTCATTCTTCAATGAACAATACTGCTCTCAGAAGGGATTTAGATATATAATTAACTTTCCTTCCTATCCAGCAACTTTTTATTCTATTAAGCAAATAGCTAATGGTGCTATGATAGCATAAACCAGGGTGATAAGTAGACATTTTTGCTGGGGAAAGCACTACAAAGAATGCCCAGAGCAATCAGAAAATAAGATGCCCTCAGTTGGAAGTGGGTGGTAAAAAAGGAACCCCAGGAAACCAAAGAGAACACCAAGTGGAATATCTTTCCCTTCCCAGGAAATCATAGAATCATGAACTTGGTAAGGACATCAGAAGCAATATTTACACTCTTCTCATTTTAAAGATGATTAAATAGAGGTCATATACTGCAATCCAGAGCACAGACAATCATTTTGACTTTTGTCTTTCCACTGTACTTCAATGATTCTGGAACCAAAAGTGAAACTGATGATTTCATGCAACTCTGCCTCACTTAAATGCGGTTTATGTGCAAGTAAAGACATGATGCCATGATGTCATTTAGCCTATTTGAAAACAAAAGATGAACAACAATAACATGTTATTCTTGATAACTTTTTGCTAAGAACCATTTTTTTTCACATTTGGTATCCAAAAGGTATTACTAACAGGAGTAGGGAGTGGTGATTGGGAAGATTGGGTTAAGAAGTCCTACAAAAAACAGATATCTTTGGAGAAGAATCTGAAAAAAAAAACTTGAAGCTAGCTTCAAGTATTCCAAAATGTTTAGAGGTAGAATATTATAACTGGAGAAAAGTAAGACCTCAGAGAAGTGAAGGAACTTACTGAAGATTATAGAAGAAAGCTTATTAAAGTCTTACTAAACAGAGACTGACCAGAGTTGTAACCAAATGGAACTCAAATTTTACAGATATCACAGACTTTTAAAGCCAGAAGACCCTTCATGTAGGGACTGGTCAATTTTCTCATTTTAGACAGAGATTTAGTGCTCAGAATTGACTCATAACCAGTTCTTTTAGATCCTAAACCAGTGCATTTTCAGTCAGATTCTTGAAACTTGACTCCCTCAAAAGTCCATGTGGAAATAGTGGATGACCTTCTCAACACCTAAAGTCTCTAGTCTTAATATTCAGGACAAGAAACTCAGCAGGGATGGTACCTATCCAATTGGAACCTCTTTCCCAAGCTCAATATGACCACTAACACTACCCCTTCCATCATTCCTTTGTTTGCTCATTAGGGAAGTTCACATAGTTTAGGAAAGTATATCTTTTAGAAAAATACAAGTCTTGGATGGGAGAGGCAAGGGAAGGTCTAAGTTTCCATCATTCACTAAAAAGTTGAATCTTTCCCTAACTTTCTTCTTTCTGACGAGTACCCCTACTCCTTTCTCAGGGCAGACTATTGTGAAAGCCCTAAAAAAAATTTCTACACCTGTAGAAACATTTTCCCTTCATCTCTATAGGCTTGAATCTTAAAGGAACCAGGATCCCTTAAAGGAAACCCCACTGCCTTCACAGTGTAGCCTCTACACTTTCAACCCTCATTTACTTTGCCATCTCAAGTTCTGGAGAAGTTTGAGAGGCAAAATAATGTAAAAATTAGGAAGAAAATCAAAATTCCCAAGATTTCAGAGGCAAAAGTACATACCTTTTATGAGGGATGGAAAGAGAAAGAGAGAGACAGACAGAGAGACAGAGAGAGAGACAAAGACAGAGAGAGAGAGAGAGACAGAGAGACAGAGAGACAGGGAGACAGAGACAGAAAGTCAGAGACACAGAAAGAATGTATTTCACTTTTGTAATATAGGTTAATTTTAGTTGATTGGAATATGTCCATTCCAATGAAAATGTAGTCATGTCTACTCTTATTTTTTTGCCCAATTCTTGTTCAAGGACAACCAAAAATAAATAAATAAAAAGTATGTGACCTCTTTCAGACTCTAAAGGTTAAAGACAAATTAACATATTGGAAGGTCTCTGTTTCTCTTCTTCTGAAAACACACACACACACACACACACACTAATGACAAAAGGATCATATGATCTGAGTTATGAATTCAGGAGGACTTTTCTCTTCGCCTATATATTTTAAGTTTTTCATGGAAAGTAGTCCAAAAACTCCATGGGGACACACATCTCTATAGGCCCAACCAATGATTTTCCTTGTTTTGGCTTATAAATGTGATCATATACAGTTTGTTTCTGATAAACTCCAAATTATAAAAAAATAATTTTTCTTTCAACAACACCAGGAAAGTCCAGCAGAGATGAAAGCATTGTGCCCTTTCCCTTGCCTTACACACTATCTAAAGATACCTTCCTTCTCAATCAATAAATGATCAAGGGATATGAACAGACAATTTTCAGTAAAAGAAATCAAAGTTATCAATAGTCACAGAAAAAACAATGTTCTAAATCATTAATGTGCAAATTTAAACAATGTTACTACTTCACATTCATAAACTAAATTAAGGTGACAGAAAAGGAAATTGACAAATATCATAGGGCATATAGGAAAACAGATATTAATGCACTGCTGGTAGAACCATATATAGACATATATATACATATATATATATATATATATAGCTATAGATTAATCTAAACATTTTAGAAAGCAATTTGCAATTATGCCCAAAAAGCTATTCCTTTGACTCAGAAAAGCTACTACTAAGTCTATATCTCAAAAAAAATGAAAAAGGAAGGGACCTATATGTTCAAAAATAATTATAGCAGCTCTTTTTGTGGTAACAAAGAATTAGAATCTGATGAGATGCCCATCAATAGGGGATTGGCTGAGTAAGTTGTGATATATAATCGTGATGGAATATTGCTGTAAGAAGTAATGAAGCAGATAGTTTCTGAAAAAAAAGCCTAGGAAGACATATATGAACTGATACAAAGTGAAATAGTAACAGTAACAGTGAAAATGTAATCAACTTTAAAAGCCTTGGTAATGCTGATCAACACAACAACTCTCCACAGTCCAAAAGACTCAGAATGGAAAATGCTATGCACCTTCAAATAGAGAACTGATAGACAAAGAATGCAGACTGAAGCATGTTTTTTTTCCTCTTTATTTTCCCCCCACACAATAAATTTAATGCAGAAATTTCCTTTGCATGGTTTCATACTTGTAACAGGTTTTGGTTCCTTGCCTTCTCCATGGGGGGCCAGGATGGATAATCTGGAAATGAAAGTTACCGTTGATCTCCCAACTACCACCACTCAAGAAAGTCACTCATTTTCCTACTGGCCACTCTCTCCAGGATGAATGATTCTATAAAATCAGAATACTAATGCCGACATTGAAGGTGATCTAGACCATACATTCCTATACTGGGCCAGAGAGTGGGTATTCCATTCTATGCGTCTAAATGATGAACCTAACCAGACAATTTAGCTATTCTTCCAATTAAACCCAAGTCCCCTTTATTCTTTCACAGTTCCACTTCATCCCAGGTCTAGGTTGTTACCACACCTCCTTCTCAAAGGCATATAATCTCTAGTCAATGAATTCTATCTTGGTGGAAATTTCTCTACCCTTGAGAATTAGTGATGAGGGATAGAGAAGAGAGAGTAAGGAGAGTAAGGAGTCCAAGTGGCTCCTTACTAGTTAGATGTGTAGTTGAAATCTCACTCAAAAATATATATGTTCCCTTGAGAAAAGAGGGAAGGAAAAAGATTTTTAATAATGTACATGAGTGCTCAAGAAAATGTCTAGCATAGTAGTAACACACAAATCTCTTGATATAATTTTGAAAATAACCCTAATGATACTAACACAAGCATTCTGGCAAAGAAAATAGAATTAAATTATAAAAACCTATCTGAGATTCAGTGGGGTTTACCTTGTTATCAAGTCACACAAAGTCCTAAAGGGAAAATAGAATTACTTCCTCTCTCTTATCTAATCAAGAAGAGAGGACAGAATACAAAAGTCTGAGCAGAGGTTTATGCATCCTATGTCTTTCCTAAGATTTCTGAAATAATCAAATTGCATGTAATTACTAGCCTTCTTGTTAGAGTTTCTGTAGCCTTCTTCTTCATTTCCCTGAGAGCTGGAGGCAAAAATCACCTCAAAAATTAGACTTTTAAAGAAATAGGTCAATTTTGAAAAAAAAAAAGTCCAGTTCTTACCAGTTCATGTTTATGTTACTCAGTGCTGTTCTCTTTTTTGAGAGCTACCATTATAGCTAGAGACATTTTATTATTCCCAGTCCCCTCCAAAAAAAATACATATTAAAAAGATATTAATTGATGGTGACAATTTTGCAAAAATAATTAATTAAGCAGAAAGTTTCTTAATAGTTAATAAGCAGTTAGATGGGTGCACAGTAGATAGATAGAGTGCTGGGCCTGAAATACAGAATATTAAAGTTCAAAATCTTCCTCAGACATTTTTTAGTTGTATGATTCTAGAATAATCACTTAACTGCTGTTTGCCTCAGTTTTCTCAAGTGTAAAAATAAGGATAATAATAGTGCCCACCTTCCAGCATTGTAGTGAGAATCAAAGAAAATATTATTTGTAAAGTGCTTAGCATAATTCCTAGAACAACATTGGTGTGTAAAAAATGCTTGCTTCCTGCCTTCCTTATCCCATTTAAAAGAGAATTTCTTTTAGGAGCTATAGCCTATATTTGTTCTATATTCAAACCAATTCAATATATTTTGAGCATTACATTTTTATGATTGGTGTCACTGTCAGGAACTAATTAATGGTTAAGAGATAATATAAGTATCCTCTTGATTGCAGTGCCAGTGTCCTATTCACTATACCAATTAATTGCCTCCACTTACATTTTAAAATGTATTTCATTTTTTGGAACAAGCCTGTAATTACATTGAGATAGGTAACTATACCAAATTAATGAAATAACTACCAATAAGAAACCTTCCTTTACCAACTTAGGTCAGCAAATATTTAGCAACTTACAGGATTAGAAAGCTGCCTCATAAATTAAGAATCACAGGGTCACACAATCACTTTAGGTCAAAACCAGGACTTCCACTAAGGTTCTTCTGATTCTGAGACTTATTCTCTATCCATTGTTCCTCCTCAATTTATGTGAGCTATGAATAATAAGAAAATATCATGACATCCAGGAAGTTCTAAATAAAGGATATCTTTTCAGCAAATGCAATCCTTGTGTGCTTCAGGGAATGATGTATTTTAAATTCTTTCTTTTAAAAAATGAATCATTGCATCTTCCCAATACTCTTGCAAATATTTCACCAGCTGTGGAAGTTTTAGACCATCAAAAACTGATCTTCTACCAGTTTTATTATTGTAGAATATCCTTTCAAAATTGAGTTTACATTTATTTAAGCAAGATGCCAAGGTCCTAGCCTACAAAAGGACCTCATTTGAACTTTCAATTTCACTTATATACAAGTGAGTGATATATGTTATATATGTGTGTACTTATATATGTAAAGATATATTCAGATATATACATACACACATATTATACATATATATATTATGTATATACATACATAATAGCTAACATTTATTTAGTATTTATCAAATACTAAATTATCAAAAAAAGTCAGGCATTTTTACAAATATTATTTCATTTGTGCCCCAGAACAATCCTGGGAATTAAATTATTATTAGCTATTATTATCTCCATTTGAAAGATGAAGTAATTGAAACAGAAGCTAAGTGACTTGCCTAGGGTCCCACAATGAGAAAATATCTGAGACCCAATTTAGTTCTATTTACTGTGCCAACTAGCCAACTAAGGAGAGGCAGAGACAAAAAGATAGACAGTGACAGAAATAGAGGGATAGAGACAGAGACAGACACAGAAATATACAGAGATAGAGACAGAGAGAAACAGAGAGACAAATAGAGAAAGACAAAGAGAGACAGAGAAACAGAAAGAGAGATAGACAGAAATGCGTACCTGTATATATGTATTTCAAATTATCCACAGCCTCTAAAGCTTCTCAACAATTGATACCTTTTGAGGTTCAGTGGGGTTTAACTTGATATCAAGCCACACAAACTCACAAGAGGGATGATAGAATTATTTCCTCTTTCTCATCTAATAAAGAGGACAGCAGACAAAACTATGGACACCTATAACTCAGGGAAACAAAGGATCTAGATTTTGCACAATTAGCTAGTTTCAGAGCTGTTTGAATAACCAGACCCAAAGACTATTCAGTTATTAAGGATTTAATCAACTTGATTTGGAGTTTACTACTATATTATCCTGCCCTTGGCATAGTATTTTATCAATGACATAGAAGGCATGTAAGTTATTATTACTGAATTTGCAGATGACTCAAAGGTAGATGGTATAATTACTATACCAGCTGACAAAAGTTGGATCCAAAAGATTTTGACAGAATAGAATACAGGGCTAAATCTAAGATGATAAAATATAAAATAAATAATTTTTTCACTTAGGTTAAAAAAAATCATCTTCATATGAGAAATTAGCCTGGAAAACAAAGAGAAGAATGTGGTATGCCTGAAAGAACATTGTCTCTGGAGTCAGAGAATCTTAGTTCAAATCCTGTTTCTGTCACTTACTAACTGTGTGAATTTGGGTAAGTCAATTAATATTCCACCAATTGATTGACTAACAAGAAATAAAGAATGAGGAACAGAGATATAGGGAATCTATCATAATCTAACTTGCTAATCCAGCAAGAAGCTAATGGTGAAGATAATTAATGTCTCGTTTCTGGATATATTAGCCTTGACCCACATCCATCTTGAGGGGACTATGACAACTAGTCAAACAGGTTTTCATTGGTCAACAATATGCATGTATATGTATATAATGTATAATAAGGAATTTGGAAACTTAAACATACTTACATATACACACATCTTAGAATCCAAAAACCTGCATCCAGAATATTATATAGGCATATCAACCAGAGTAAATATCCCCTATATGCATGCAAAACATATGTTCTTTTTATGGAGGTCACCTAGAGGATATGAGAAGTATGGTAAATTAGAAAGTATGAGAAGGATGTGATAAGAAGGTGATAAAAAGCTTAGCAAGGGCTAGCTAATCAATGAAGGGGATGAAAGGAGTGGAGATGGATAGGCAGAAGGATAGTGGGCTAAAAAGTATCTGGGGTAGTATAAAATCTGTCAAGGTTTGGGTAGGGATTCAGAGTGGAAAGATAAGAACAGTGATTAAGTCAAGTAGGCACAGACAAATCTCCACAAAATACTAGAAGATTATGCTTATTGATTTCTTCCTTATTCTATCACACATTATCTCTTCAAGGTCTTTGCCCTCTAAAACATTACTGGCATTACTATGCCAGAACACACACTAAAGGAATTATTGTAAGAGATGATGATCAAATGCATTATATCAATACAAAGTGTTATAACTATTATTTGTAACAGCATTTTACAAAAACCCTTCTTATTTTACTCATTTTGTGTATTCCTGCTTCTCAGAATCCCTAATTCCATTCAAAGCTAAGTTTAAATTCAAAATTCTACATGAAACCTTTTCCTGATCCTCACTCCCCACACTCCAGTCTCTGGAATCTCCACTTCAAAAAATTACCTTTCATTTATTTTGTATAGAAGTACAAATTACACATATGTATATACATATTAAATATGTCTACATGTATGTGCATATACAAAAATATAATATGTACATGCTGTTTCCCTAACTAAATATAAAAGCCTGAAAGGCAGAGAAGGTTTTAGATCTGTCTTTGTATCTTTAATTCTTAGCACAGTATTCTATACATAGTAGGCACTTTGATAAATATTTGTTATTGGTTGATTGCTCTCACTGAATAGGAAACTTCTAGAATATTTCCAAAAAAATTTAAGAATCTTCTCTCTTGTGGGTCATTGTAAGGTTGGCCTTTGGTACACCTTATATTTTGAATTTTTTTTACTTCTAAAATCAGCAATGGATGTGCCTCTGGATTTGACAACATCTGATTCTAAGACATCTTTACAATATGACATTTTTCTCCTATCACATTTCTGTCTGGAGTTTGTGTATCCTGTTCTAATTCCTTTCCTATTTCAATAAATCTTACTTTTAGGCTCTAAGCTAAAAATTTTGTCATCAACTACGTTCTACAATTTTCACATTTCTTTTGTTGCTAATGTTTCTTATCACTATTTCTGTGATACAAATTGAAAATATTCTTGCCTTGATTTTCAAGGGTGCCAAAGTTTTAACTTTTTCTCATGTCATCTCTTGCATTTTCTCTTCATAAGGAGGAAATTCCTTCTAAATCCCTTTTGTATACTGTCAGGCAATCATATTTCCTCAAAAAAGCTAATCTGTATTATTGTTTTATAAACTTAATCCCTTTTAAGAATCAATAATAAGTCCTATTTTTAAAAAATGCAGACATTTTCTTTTCATTAATTCCCAACAATTTTCCTTTAGATGAAAAGTTAAAGTTAAAAAGAGCAAAGTTAAAGTGTTACACCAGGAATGAAGAAAACCTAAATTTAAATTCTATCTTGGTCATTTATTACTTTTGTGATGCTATGTGGCATACTTAACTTTGTAATCTTGATTATCTTGCCTGTAACATAATATAGGATCTACAATACAAGATCTCATTTATAAGATAGACCTTAGTTCATAGAGTTGTAAGGATCAAATCAAATAATGCAAATAAATTACTTTGTATATCTTAAAATGATATGTATTTTAGCTATTATTGTAATTGTTAAGTTTCCACTTGAAGAATAACCTGAATAATCAAAAAATTATCTAAATAACTCAAGGTGGAAAATAAGGAAAGTAAAAAATTGTGGGCAGGAGGGGCAGGGAAGGAAAGCAGAATGGTTTGCTCTACCAATCTAGACCATAACTCCAGCTGTCCAAAACCTCCTTTGGGCTAATAAGGAAGCAAAGGAAAGAGAAATGGGCAAAAAGACATGGGGAAGTAGCAGAAAGAGTTAAAGTAGAAGAAGCAGAATGAAATATTTAAATATAATGATAGATATAGAAGATACAGATGTTCATAGAAATGACCAATGTAATAGTTAAGTGCTATGTACTAATACCCAGAATGATTTGAAGCTAGTAATCAATAAAAGGGGTGAGGACCAGAAAAAAAGAGAGGATTGGAAAAGAAAGTGCTGATCTGGTAATCAAAAAAAATAGGTTTAATCTTACCTCTAACACTTACTATCTGTGTGAACTTGATCAAGTCACTAACCTTCCTGAGCCACAGTTTCCTTATTTTTTAAAAATTAGTATTGTTTCACACACCATATCAAAATAAGGTCAAAATGGCTATTTTATTTAGGAATAAAGGGTGATTCCAAAAACAAATAGGAGAGCAAGGGATAGTTAACCTATCAGATCTTTGTATAATAAAGGAATTTATGGCCAAAGAAGAACTAGAATACATTATGAAATGCAAAATGGATAATTTAGATTACATTAAATTTAGAAAGGTTTTGCACAAACAAAACCAATGCAGCCAAGATTATATAAAGAAAGCAGAAAGCTGGGAAGCAATTTTTAAAGCCAATATTTCTGATAAAGGCCTCATTTCTAAAATATATGGAGAACTGACTCAAATTTGTAAGAATGCAAGACATTGGGGTGGAGTCAAGATGGCAGAAGAGGAAACATGTCTTTGAGCTCTCCCCTGTATCCCTCAAAACAATACCAACTCAAGCCTCTGAACTGGTTTTTGAAGAGACAGAACCCACAAGTATTTGGAGTATAATAAAGTTCTAGCAGAATGTATTTTGTAAGAATTTCACAAAAAGGTCTGCTTCAATCAGGTATGAAGGGAGGGGCCAAGTGCAGGAAGAATTCAGAGAGCAGAGATAGGGTAGGCCCCCATGGGCCTAGGAATATAACAAAAGGCATCTAAAGCAATTCTAGTTACTCTGTACTGATTGCAAACTAGTAGATCGGCAGATTAGCTGTAAGATATCCAATACAAATACAAAAGGCAAATAGTGATCCCCTGAACCCCAGAATAATGTGGGACCTGGTCATGCCCACCCAGCACCAGAAGTTAGTCAGCATCAACCCAGCGCAGCCACTGTCACCTGTAGAAAAAGCTTGGACAATATCCCCTTTGCCCTAAAAATAGGCCTCAACCTTTTAAAAAATGGGCAAAAAAGCAAAAAGAACTCGGACCATAGATAGGTGGGGGGTTTTTGTTTTGTTTTGTTTTGTTTTGTTTATGGAGAAAGAGAACATATTCAAACCCTGAGGAAACTAAAAGCAGATCATTTCCAGATGAAGCCCCAAAGGGTGATTTGGATTCGTCCCCATCTCACTGGGATCTCTTGGAAAAATTCAAAAATAATCTTAAAAGAGAATTAGAAGAAAAATGTGGAAATGAAATGAGAACTTTGCAAGAGGTTTTGGAAAAGGAAACATAGAAATAATCTGAATAAAACTTAAAAATAGACAGTGAAATGGAAAAAGCAAATAACGCCTTACAAAATAGACTTGACAAAATGGGAAAAAAGGAAACAATTCCTTGAAAAACAGAATTTGTGAAATGAAAAAAAAATCCATTGAACAAAACAACTCATTTAAAAATTCAACTGGCCTAATACAAAAGGAGCTAACAAGGTAATTGAAGAAAATAATTCACTAAAAATGAGAACTGAAAAAATTGGAATGAATGACTCAATGAGACATCTAGAATTAGTCAAACAAACCCCCCCCCAAAAAAAATGAAAAATAGAATAAAATGTAAAATACCTCATTGGAAAAACAACTGATCTGGAAAACAGATTTATGAGAGACAATCTAAAGATTATGGGATTTCCTGAAAACCATAATGAAAAAAAAAAAAAGAGCCTAGATATCATCTTTCAGGAAAGCATAAAGGAAACTATCCTAATGTCCTAGAACCAGAGGGTAAAATAGCTATTGAAAGAATTCTCCTAACACCTCCTGAAAGAGATCCCAAAATTAAAAGTCCAAGGAATATTGTGGATAAATTTCATAATTATGGGATCAAGGAAAAATGATTGCAAGCATCCAGAAAGAAACAAAATAAATATCAAGCCAAAATCAGGATTACTCGGGATCTAGCAGCTTCCATCTTAAAGGATTGAAAGGACTGGAATCTGATATTCTAAAAGGCAAAGTAACTTGGATTACAGAAAAAAATCAAGTATCCAGATAAATTAAGCATTATCTTTCAGGGAAGAAGATAGGCATTCAATGATACAGGTGAGTTTCATTTGCTTCTGATAAAAAGACCAGAGCTGAACAAAAAAAAAAAAAAAATGATCTTCAAATGCAGAACTCAAGTGAAGCATAAAAAGGTAAAAAGGAAAGAACTCTTGAGAACTATATCTCTGTTATAGGTATACTTAGAGAGTACAGATATAATTTGATTTTATTGCGATAATATAAAAAAGAAACTAAAGGTGGAAAGATGATTGTATTGGAAAAAAGGTAATGGAGATAAAATGAGAGAAATCATATATGATAAAAAGGCAAAGAATACCTATTATAATTGAGGGAAAGAAAAGAGGGGGATGAACATTGTGTGAATCTTTCTCTCATCATAATTGGCTCAAAAAGAGAATATCAGGCATATTTGGCTTCAAAGAGAAACGTGTCTCATCCTATAGGAAAGCTGGAGGGGAAATTGGGAAGAAAAGTGGGAGGCTTATAGAAGGGGAAAAGTATGTTTTTACATGTAACTGGAGAAAACAAAAATAATTTTAAATCACAACTTGTTTTTATTAAAATTTTAAAAATATATAGTACTGTTGAAGTAGATGGCCTTTGATGTCCATTTCAGCTATTTTATTTAAGAACCACTTAGAAGTGAAATAAATATGAAACTAAGTCCTTCTGATTACATTAACAATATTATGCTCAGTTCTGCGAATCATATTTGAGTCATGGCACTGATATGCTACAGAGCTACAATATGATGACTGCTTGGAGGCTGATGAACCTAGAATAATAAAGTATGGAGAAAAGCTAGAAGTATCCAGTTTTTACTTTGCATTTGTTTTCCTTGTCAAGGAAAATGCCTGTGGATTTAAATAATTTGAGGAAATAGCTAATAGGAACCTGAAACCCAAAGTAGTTAAATAGATAACAGAGTGACAAGTTGTCTGTTGTGGGCTCACATCACTAGAACAGACAAACTGTGCCCCAAGGCATCATAAAGATATGATTGTTGAGATACTTCCAGTGATCTTTAACCAGTCAAAAATAATAGGGATGTGCTACTATAATGAAAATAAGTTGTATTATTTAAATAAGATAATTATGAACTTAGCATAATAGGTTCTACTTTTTAAAAGCTTCTATTTTGTGGTTGAGTTATTCTGATTAATGGTTTTTTTCTATAAGTTATTTCCCAATAATAGACTTTGCATTATGCTAATAACCACTCCTGATACAATAAGCAACATGTATATATTTTTATACAACTGACAAATGTGGATTATTCAGTAAGACAATCTGCTAATAAGAAAATAAAAACAACTTTCTCAGTAATTTTGAAGTAACTAACTTAACAAAATTAAGTGATAAAGCAGTTAAAAACACTTACATTTAAAATATTTAACTACTTGAGATCTTAACCAACCTGCTAAGTTTGAAGGTCATGATTAAGTTTGACTTGTTCCCCAAATTTAAAATTGAGCAAGACCCTATTGGCTTGGAGGTGGAACTTATTGGTTTATGTCGATTCTGGAGATTTTCTAGATGATTACTACACAGAGACAGATGGCATCTGGCTGAGGATAAGTGATTTTGTTGAACCTAAAATGAAATATATATATGTGTGTGTGTGTGTGTGTGTGTGTGTGTATGTGTGTGTGTGTGTGTGTGTGTTATTAGAACCTCTTACTGGTGGTTTGCTTTTACTGGGCATTGTTTGTATGGTTTGATTAATAAAGCTTCCTGATATGATTAGTAATCTCAATTAGCATCATCACTAATTCCATAGGATTTGCTAAATAAGCCTTTATATCATTCAAAATTAAAATATCTATGTTTCCTACTTACTAATGTATGTTCCCTTATTATTGGTTGCATAGATAACACTATATCCATTAACAATAGAGAAGGAAAGAGGGTTTTGTTTTATATTTTATTTTATTTGGAAAAATCCCATTACTTCTTGCTATCAGTGATATTAAGAAGGAAACTTTGATGCTTATTTTTAAGGGTTTACAACATAAACTTGCATTATGTTTTAAAAGATGCCTTTTCTGCATCTACTTATACTGGATGCATTTTTATTGTTGATTGCCTGTGCTAATTATTTTCCTAATTTTGCATATGTAGTATAACTTTAGGTTGGTCATAGTTAATAATTTCAAGTAAGCTAAGTTGTGGTATGTTTGCTAAAATTTTTATTTAAAATTTCACAAATATTTATTAGTGATGTTGGTTGATTCTTTCTTTGTTTTCTATTTTGCTGGCAGAGGCATAGAACTTATATTTGTCTTAAAAAAGGAGAAGTAGAATGGCATAACAAAAAAAGGAAAAATGACCATAAAGCCAGGAAGGTCTGTATTCAATGTCCACTTCTGATATATACTGGACCTGGGGGACCCTAAGCCTGGTAATTTAATCTCTGTGTTCTAAGCAATATTCTGAGATGATAGGCTTATCACCTTGTATTCATTGGTAGAAGTTTCATCATCTGTGATCAGTCCCTAATCCTTTTCCATAAATATTTGGTAGAATGAGTGTATAAATTGTTCCCAATCAAGAGTTCCCCCTATTCATCACTTTGGTAGTTTGCATTAGGCTATTTGTTTTTCATTTTATTTTTGCTTTTTCATGAAATTGAATTTAGGATGTCTATTTCCTATTTTCTTAATTTGGATGTCATGTTTTAATAGATATTCATTCATTTCTTTTAACTTCTAATTTTTGCTGAAATATATTTGTTTATATAACCTGACAGTTTTATTTCCTATTTTGTGATTCTATCTCATTTTTTAATTGGGGCAATTTTGTATACATCTATTTAAAATCAGTTAATCACTTAGTTTTTAATTCTTATTGTTTTTATACAACATTACTTTGCTTTATCAGTTCAAACATTTTTATATTAAATTTATATTTCACCTCAAATTTCCAAATTGCTTCATATATGTAGTCAATTTATTGTCTAAATCTAAGGAGCTAAAAAAGGTAACTGAAAAAAATAATACACTAAAAATTAGAATTAAACAAATGGAAGTGAAAGAATCAAGATGTCAAGAATCAGTCAAACAAAAACAAAAAAATGAAAAAATAGAAGAAAATGGGAATTATCTCCCAGGAAAAACAACTGACCTGGAAAATAGATCCAAGAGAGACATTCTAAGGATTATAGGGCTTCCTGAAAGCCATGATGAAAAAAAGAACCCAGACACTATCTTACAGGAAATAATGGAAAAAAAATGCCTTGATGTTTTAGAATCAGAAAGTAAAATAGCCATTGAAAGAATTCACTGATCAACTCTTAAAAGAGACCTCAAAATTAAATCTCCAAGGAATATTGTAGCTAAATTTCAGGATTATCACATCAAGGAAAAGATATTGCAAACAGATAGAAAGAAACAATTCAAATACCAAGGAGCCATAATTAGAATCACCCAGGTTCTGTCAACTTGCACCTTAAAGGATCAAAGGGCCTGGAATCAGATATTCTGAAAGGCAAAGGAACTTGAATTTCAGCCAAGAATAAATTATCCAACTAGAATGAGCATTATCTTCCAGGGAAGAAGATGGACATTTAAGGATATAGGTAAAATTCACCTATTTCTAATGAAAAGACCAGATCTGAAAAAAAAAAAAAAAAAACTTGACCTCCAAACACACAACTCAAGAGGAGCATAAAAAACTAAAAAGGAAAGAACTCTTGAGAACTATATTTCTATTATGGGTATACTTAGAGAATGTGGGCATAATTTGATTTTACTTTGATAATATGAAAAAGAAACTACAGGTGGAAAGGAGATCATATTGGAAAAAAGAGGAAAAAGGAGGTAAAATAGGATTTAAAAAGAGGTAAAAATAAAATAAAAGCTCATTAAGAGGCAAAGAAAACCTAATATAATTGAGGGAAAGAAGAAAGGGGAATGAGCATTGTGTAAATCTTACTCTCATCAGATTGGGCTCTAAAAGAGCATATTAGACACATTCAGTTTCACAAGGAAACTTGTCCCTCCTTATAGGGAAGTGGGAGGAATAGGAGGAAAAGAAAGGGAAAGATTAATAGAAGGGGAAACAGAAGAATTAGGAGAAAGGTGTAAAAAGGGGGAGGGGCTCTAAAGGGAGGACTGTTTGAGGGAGTTGGTCATTAAAAGCAAAATACTGGAGAGGGGGGAAGGGAGAAAGGGGAAAAGAAAGAGAAAAACATAACTTTGGGTAAATAAGATGGCAGGAAATACAGAATTAGTTATTTTAACTGTGAATGTGAATGGGATGAACTCTCCCATAAAATGGAAGCAGATAGCAGACTGGATTAAAAGCCAGAATCCTACAATATGTTGCTTACAAGAAACACATCTAAAGCATAAAGATACATACAGAGTGAAGGTAAAAGGCTGGAGTAGAATCTATTATGCTACAGGTGAACAAAAAAAGCAGGAGTAGCAATTCTGATCTCAAATCAAATAAAAGCAAAGATAGATCTAATTAAAAGAAAGAAGGAAAGAAACTATATTTTACTAAAGGATACCATAGATAATGAAGCAATATCAATACTAAACATATAAGCACCAAGTTCCTAGAGGAGAAGTTAAGAGAGATGCAAGAAGAAATAGACAGCAAAACTATACTAGTGGGGGATCTCAAACTTGCTCTCTCAGAATTAGATAAATCAAACCACAAAATAAGAAAGAAGTTAAGGAGGTAAACAAAGTTAAGAAGGTAAACAAAATTATAGAAAATTTAAGTATGATAGATCTTTGGAGAAAACTGAAAGGAGACAGAAGGGAGTTTACTTTTTTCTCAGCAGTTCATCGAACTTATACAAAATATTGACCGTGTGTTAGGGCATAAAAACTTCAAAATTAATTTACTTATTTAGTGGCATACCAATCAAACTCCCAAGAAATTCTTTTATAGATTTAGGAAAAAAATAGTAGCAAAGTTCATTTGGATGAACAAAAGGTCAAGAATTTCAAGGGAATTAATGAAAAAAAAAAATGCTGATGAAAGTGGCATAGCTGTGCAAGATGTAAAGCTATATTATAAAGCCATAGTTATCAAAACCATTTGGTACTGGCTAAGAAATAGAGTAGTCGATCAGAGGAAAAGGATAGGATCACAGAACAAACTAAGCAATAACTATAGCAATCTAGTGTTTGACAAACCCAATAGCCCCAGCTTTGGGAATAAGAGCTCACTATTTGACAAAACTGATGGGAAAATTAGAAACAAGTACGTAAAAAATTAGGGCTTTACCAACACCTAACACCACATACAAAGATAAGATCTAAATGTGCTCATGATCTAGATATAAAGAGTGATATTATAAGCAATTAGAGGAACATAGCATAGGTAACCTTTCAGACCTGTGGAGAAGGAAACACTTTGCATTCAAAGAAGAACTGGAACTCTTAATTGAACACCAAATAGATAATTTTCATTATATTAATTTAAAACATTTTTGTGCAAACAACACTAATGTAGACAAGATTAGGATGAAAGCAATAAATTGGGAAATCATCTTTAAATTTAAGGGTTCTGATAAAGGCCTCATTTCTAAAATATATAGAGAATTGACTCAAATTTATAAGAATTCAAGTCACTGTCCCATCGATAAATGGTCAAAGGATATGAACAAACAACTTTCATATGATGAAATTAAAACTATTTCTAGCCATATGAAAAGGTGATCCAAATCATTATTGATCAGTAAAATGCAAATTAAGACTACTCTGAGATACCACTACACATCTGTCAGATTGGCTAAGATTACAGGAAAAGATAATGACAAATGTTGCCTGGGATATGGTAAAATTGGGACACATACATTGTTGGTAGAACTGTGAATGGATCCAACCATTCTGGAGAGCAGTTTGGAACTATGCTCAAGAAGTTATCAAACTGTGCATACATTTTGACCCAGCAATGTTTCTATTGGGCCTATATCCCAAAGAGATCTTAAAGGAAGGAACGGGACCCACATGTGCAAAAATGTTTGTGGCAGCCCTTTTTGTAGTGGCTAGAAACTAGAAACTGAAAAATGCCCATCAATTGGAGAATGGCTGAATAAATTATGATATTTGAATGTCATGGAATATTATTGTTCTGTAAGAAATGACCAAGAAGATGATTTCAGAGATGTCTGGAGAGACCGACATGAACTTTTGCTAAGTGAAATGAGCAAAAGTAGACAGCAACAATAAGATTATATGATGATCAATTCTGATGGACATGGTCATCTTCAACAATGAGATGTTTCAAATCAGTTCCAGTTATTCAGTGATGAAGAAAGCCATATACACCCAGAGAGATGCCTATGGGGTCTGAGTCTGGACCACAACATAGCATTTTCACGCTCTCTGTTGATGTTTCCTTGCATTTTTTTTCCTTCTCAAGTTCTTTTTTTTTCTATTAGATCCGATTTTTCTTGTACAGCAAGATAACTATAACTATGTATACATATATTCGAGTTGTCATGTATTTTAACATAATTAACATGTATTAGACTTCCTGCCATCTAGGGGAGAGGGTGGGGAGGAGGGAAAAATTTGTAACAGAAGGCTTTGCAAGGGTCAGTGTTGAAAAATTACCTATGTATATGTTTTGCAAATAAAAAGCTTTAATTAAAAAATAATAAATCTAATCCCACATTCAATTTTAATCTTGCTAATTAGTCAATTGTTGATTAAATAATTCAAATAAATTTTCTGGATATATTTTTATTTCAACCACATATATTTTATTTTGCTTCACTTTGATCTTCTCTTTAAAATAGGCATTTATTGTTTCTATTGTTCGTTGACTAAGTACTGTTACTTGAGTCATTCTTCTTTTCATTATAGGTTAGTATTTTTATGGTTTTGGAGAGATGCTGTCTCATAATTCATAGAGGGGGGTTCAGAATTGAGAAGACAATGGTTTTAATCATACTTTTAATGCACATTAGTTGAAAAACTCCTGGACAAGTTACTTAACCTCACAGAAGTTTACCTGTGCAACTCTCTAAATCTATAAATTGCAGAAAAGTTGTTGATCTGCATTGGTAGATGGAGTTTCCTCCTTAAAGAGCATGAAATACCAAAGAAATCACAAGACAAGTCCCTATTCTCCCTGTGGTCTCTAAAAAATACATTTAAAATTTCTGTTTTTCAGAATTCCTCATAGGCCTTTTAAATTTTACCCAAATATATATTTTGTTGTATAATTTAATTTTGGTTTATCATTCTATTATAATTGAAGAGTAAACTCATCTGTAATTATATCACTCTGTCCTGCATTTTCTTATAGGTTTTTTAAAAAGAATTTATAAGTATTTAGTTTTTGGTAGATTTTGTTGCACTGTTTCATTTTCAGCTTCCTTTAACTGTCAACTAAAACCCCACCTTCTGCAATATTCCTAGGTGTCCTTAATAAAAGTTCTTTCTTTATGAAATTATCTCTAATTTATCCTGCTTGTATCCTATTTATATTTAATAGTTTATGTTGTGTTTCTTTTTCTTTTTTTCATTTATTAAGCATTCTATTTTTCCTACTTACAAGTAAAAACACTTTTAAATGTTTGTTTTTAAAACTGAGTTCCATGCTCAAATACAATAAAACTAAGCATCCTTTTAACCCAGAAGTGTTACTACTTCATCTGTATTCCAAGGAAACTCTAAAGGAGGGGAAGGGATCTACATGTGCAAAAAGGTTTGCATCTTTTTTGTGGTAGTAAAGAATTGGAAAATTTGTAGATGCCCATCAATTGGTGTATGTCTAAATAAGTTGTGACACAGGAAAGGAAAGGAATATTACTGTTCAATAAAAAATGCCAAACAAGCTGATTTTAGAAAGGTTTGGAAAGATTTACATGAACTGATGCTGAGCGAAACAAGCAGAACCAGAAATGCATTGTACATAACTATAACCAGATTGTGTGATCATTTTCTGTGAAAGACTTGGTTCTCAGTGGTTCAGTGATCCAAGGCAATCTTAATAAACTTTGGATAGAAAACACAGTCTGCATCCAGAAAAAGAACTATGCAGATTGAATGAAAATCAATAAATGTTATATTCAGTTCTTTTTTCTGTGCTTTTTTTCTGTCCTGTGTTTTTTTCTTTTATTCTGATTTTTCTTTCCAACATGATTTATAAAGAAATGTGCATTAAAGAATTTAATATACATGTGTAGCCAGAAAAAAAATAATAAAGAAAAAAAGAAAAAAGAAAATCATTATCATACAGATGTTAATAAGATTAAAATATAGGCATATGGAAAAAAAATCTCTGAATTCGAGTTTCTTCCTACCTTTTTCCCCACCCCATCTCCACTGAGAAGGCAAGCAATTTGATAGTTTCTAGATATGTAGGCATACTAAACATTTTCTTAATATATTATGAAAGGCAACAAAGATACCCTCCCCCTAAAAAATCTCAAAAAATAAACCAAAAGGGGAAAAATGTATTTCAAAATGTATGAAGACACCAACAGTTCTTCTCTGGGGATGGATAGCATTTTTTAACATGAGTCCATCACAGTTCTCTGGGATTATTGTATTGCTGGGAATAGATAAGTCATTTATAGCTGATCATATTACAAAATTACTATTACTTTTTGTACAATACATTTCACTTTATATCATGGAAGTCTTTCCAGGTTTTTCTGAAAGCATCCTGCTTATCATTTCTTATAACATAATAATATTCAATCATAATCACATACCACAATTTGTTCAACCATTCCAATTTATGGACATATTCTCAATTTCTAATCTTATACTCCCAGAAAAAAAGCTGCTAGAAATATATATATGTGTGGGTGTGTGTGGGTGTGTGTGTGTGTGTGTGTGTGTGTATCTTTCTGTATGCATACATACAAAATTTGAATAGCATTCATTTGTGGAAATCCTTTTCAAGGTATGTCAAATTCAGTTTGTACTCTGGCTTATCACTTTCCACCAATAGGATACTCAGCCTGGATCTAACCTCTTATTCATAGGCCTTGTAATTAAACTTTTTTTTTCTTTTTTCTCTCTATGACCTTCATATAAATGAGAATTCTGGAAGACAATGATTTGCTCCCTTTTTTATCCAGTTCACCTAAAAGTGAGGTTAAATACATTTTTCTTTGCCTCTATATCTTTCTTCACAATATCTTATTCTAAAGAATACTATTCCCAGAGCTAAATGCAACCCCTTTCAAGCTTATGCTTGGGCCAGTATATCATCAAGCTGAACTTTTGATCACTAAATCTCTCTGTTTGCATTTGGAACATGAAATGATGAAGAATTCTCCTCACTGGAAATCCCAAGAAGCATTTTTTTTCTGCCCATAGAAAATAGTTTCCTATGGTATCTATCCCACTAAGAGAATCCAATTTAAAATTCTAGTCACATTTCTCCATCTTTGAAGAAATGAACCATGATATCCCAAGAACTGCTTCCTTTCTAACATATAACCTGATTCCTTTTTTGCTCATGATACAACTTCTATCCTATAATATCAATCTATGTACTCCCAATTCAATTCAAAAAATATTTATTAGGTTACTACTCTCTGCTCAGCATAGGTAATGCAAAGAAAACATTTTTCAGTCCATGTCTTCAAGGAGTTTGCATTCTTCTGGAAGAATACAACCCATAAACAGAAATAAAATATATATACAGAATACAAAGCAATTTTGGAGAAAGCATTAAAAACTAAGAGAATCAAGAAAATTTCACTATAGCGTTTGAATATTCCTAGCAATTTGTGTCCCTACTTTTTCTAAGATCATTGCCTCCTCCTATCCAGATCTTCAGGGCTGGATAAATTCCTAAACTTTTATCATTTGAATTGCTTCTTCAGTCTGCTTTTTAATGCCTCAAGGGTTTGTTTATATATGAAAAATGGATAACTTTGATCTTAATAACAGGAAGATATAAGCATCACACCTCTTTTTTTATTATAGGACAAATGTAGTCTATCTGATTATGTTTCAGTGACAAAAGATGAGAATTAATTTCAAATCATAATAAGATAAGATGGTATTTTTCAGATGACCCAGTTGAAGAATCTGGAGAAATAAAATAGAATTTTAGATCCATGTCAGTGAGAGATTGAATCTCTCTCTTCATTATCAATTATTGCCAGAAAGTGTTGGTAGGCCAAAAACAAACTGAAATTTTCTTTCTCTATAACTATCTGCCGCTGAGGACTATAAAAATATACTTTGCTGAGAAATAGAAGAAGGAATAGATGAAGAAAGAGGAAAAGAAAAAAGAGGGGGAAATGGAGGAAAGAAAGAGAATGGGAAGATGAGAGAAGTAAGACAGAATTTACTTCTCTGTATTGTTAACTACTATTGTTGGGAGGTAGAAAAGAAAAATCCTGCCAAAAGAAGAGTTGAAAAGGTTTTTCTACTTCAATTTAAAGGTCATTGTTTTTTTTTTTCCCTAAAAGAGAATAATACTAATTAAGTTGAAATAATTTAGCTAAACCTAAAGACAGAGCAATACGATAGATCCAATGATTCTCTAAGCCTTTCTTCCTCAGTTTTGGAAAGATTTTTTTAGTATAAGTTCTGAATTCAATCATAACCACTTTAAGTCAATTGCTAATAAAATTCCCAGTGTTATCTACTAGTCCCAAATCCATGTTTATATCTACTCACTGATATCCTTGTGGTTAAGGAAAAACTCAATTCATAGGAAATATTTGATAAAAAAAAATACAAAACAGTAGATGATACCATGGAAGTTGAAGAGTCAACACTTTCTTAGGACTTGTCTTCAACTCTGAGATATTTTCAAAGTTAATTATTCTCCTCTATCTCTTCCCAACTCTGACATGGCTCAGTTCTATCTTTGCTCCTCAAAGATGTGTTCTAAATATCATGCTTGCTTCAACCTCGGGAATCAAAAGCCTTTAAATCTCTTCCTACTGTTCTAAAATAGCTTCTTCTTTAAAAAAAAAAATACAAATTGCTTAGGATGTGACCAAGTGCCTCACACAATGGCATTGATTGATTCACAATGGTATTCACACTCAGTTCTTAATGTCTTATTCAAACAGTATTTTTATCTAGTTAGGAGCTTAAATGTAATGGTTTCAACTCAACTGTTATATATTAAAAAAAGATGAAAACTAGGAATTTAGTCATGGGCAGTGTAAGAATTCAAATTTAAGCCTGACTTCAAAGTGAGTAGCACAATTATTTTCTAGAAGAAAATATTTACCATATATAATTATGGAGATCTTATGTAGTTTACAAGGCTTTGGACTGACATATGATCTATAAACATATGCAATTCACACGATAATGAGAAGCTTTGGATGAATATATTTTCTAGGCAGCTTGGTAATCTAAAGGATAAAGCCCTGGATCTAGAGTCAGGAACACTTAAGTTCAAATCCAATTCAAACACTAACTAGGTGTATGTATGACCCTAGACAAATCATTTAACTTCTGTCAATCTCAATTTTCTCATCTGTAAAATAGGGATAATATTAGAACATACCTCCCAGGATAAAATGAGATACTATTTATAAAGTTTTTTTCCAAACCTTAACTTTAAGGTTCACATTGTTGTTGATTGTCTGTGATTATGATTATTATAAATGTACCAATAATTTAAAAAGTCATTTTTGCCCAAACATGTACACATTTAAATTTCTCACAATAATGTATTCAATTCAGTCCTCTGACCTGATGATTTTAAATCAAATTGTCAGAAGACTGATTAGGGAAGCTTTCTAATTGTCAATGAGAGTTTGATTACCACCAATCCCCCTATCTTTAATCTTCTGCCTATGGGAATTACAGAAGCAGGGAGTGTTCTTGAAAGTCCACTGTTGCATTCTGCAGAATTTAAAGAGAAAATGAATCAGACTATACAAAAAAAATGAATGCTATATACTATGCCTAAGGAGTTCCACTTTTATGATGTATGTTTTGATAAAAGTAATAATTATTTCCTTAAGAAAAAATAACAATAAAACAAAAAATAAATTATTCTCTCTCTCTCTCTCTCTCTCTCTCTCTCTCTCTCTCTCTCTCTTTCTCTCTCTCTCTCTCTCACATACACACACACACACACATCTTCTTAGGGGGGAATTGTAAAAATGACTAGAAGGACATGACTTTAAGAATACTTCAAAGGTTTTGTCAATTGATATACTGCATTTTTCAAAATCCATAATGAAAGAAAAAGAGTAGGATGAAATATTTTATGTCGATTAATGGCCTTATCCTTCTATTGTTAATCCACTTCTACAGGGTTCCTCTAGTCCAAAGACTAGACTGTTGTAAAACCTGCAAAGGAAGCCCTTTGTGGATTCAAAGAGGGGATAAAAAAATGCAAGTCCTGCAAAATGCAGCAGGAAAAAACATTTTCTCTTCTCTGTGGTCCTAGAAGACACATAGTGTATTTTTGCAGACCTAGAATTGTTCAGATGAATATTTTCAAAGTGTACAGTTGTGTAATATAGTATATTGATATCATTTTTCAAAAACCAGACAAGAAAAAAAATCATATCAAAAAGATAGCTACATTCACAGAAATTGCTTACACTGTATCTACACATTTATCCAGAGTAGGCAGAATTTTTTTTTCTCTTTGGGAATATTGAGCCACAAGGATAGTGATATTTGAAAGCAAAGAGAACAATGATCCTATAAGTTAAATGCAACCGAATTTAATTTTGTTTTGTGTTTTAGAGAGAAAAATAATAAATGTCCACTTATCTGCTTTCAAAATTAGGAAGGCAGAACATAAAAATTGCATTTAGCAAATAAATTAAGTTTAGGAATATGCCTTTTAAATTAAATCTTTTAACTTTAAGTCTATTTCTGAGAAAGACTTTTGGGTTACATTGCATTTTTTGCAAGTAGAAATAAAAATATCATTGTTGTCATGAGAACTTACAATTAGGTGTTATGATTATGCAATCATTTCTATGATTTGACAGATTGATTGCTAGGATTAGTTTTTGCTTGAATTCATACCTGGCTCTCTTCTCTACCAGGAGTCTTGTTCCTTGAAGATATTTCCTTCCTACTCATACATCAAACCATTCACTGATAAAAGATATTATTTGCTACTATGGACTTCCCACTTATACAGAAATTAAGATCTAAAATCAGCCCACATTGTGGAAATTGCCTACAGTCAAAATTATCTTTGAAAATTCTCCTTTCTCACGAACTGGTCTAACTATGTAACTGCCATACTTAACCAATCCTAATAGCTCTCAATTGCTTCTAAGACAAAAATATATTTTTAAAACCCTACATGGAAATGAAGCCAAGACAGAGGAGCAAAGGTAAGGAATCTTCTGAGTTCTCCCAAGTTCCCCTCAAAAATGCTTCAAAATCATACCTTAAAATGAATTCTGGAGCAGCAAAACCAATAAAATGTTGAATAAAACAATATTCTACTCACAGACAAGGAAAGTTAACAAGAAAGATTCACCTCATTGGAGTGAAATTGAAGCACATTTCATCCCAGGGCAATTCCAACAAGCCTGTAGTAGGCCATCACTCATCAAGCAAGCCAGATAATTGATCAGAAAAAAAAAAATACAAGGGGTATTTTGTCCGTTCAAGTCTCTGTTGGGTTGCCATATGGAGAACAGGGTAAAAGATCCAGGTCTCAATCCCAAAGCAAGAAGTAGCTGTAGCACACTAGAGCTCATAGCTGCTAGAAAGCAGAGACCTTGGTCAAAGTTCTAGGGCAGAAAAGAGTGCTTATTGTTGCTTATAGAACAGAGCACAGAAGAGAAGAGTAATGATCACACCTTTTCTTAGATCATACTATATGAAGCTACAAACATCTGTTTGATACTATCCCACCATCCTCACCAAAAACAACAACAACAACAAGAACTAGCTCTGCAAACAGCAGCATACACCAAAAATAAATAAATAAATAAATAAACAACCCTAAAGTTTGGGACAGTATTCCCTTTACCCCAGGTACAAAGCACATAAAATTAAAAAATAATCTGGAAAATGAATGAACAACAAAGAACTTGACTATGGAAAATTAATAGGGTAATAGGAAAGACCAATATAAAAAATTAGAAGATGGCAAAAATGTCAAAGTGGCTATCTACAAAGCCTCAAGGCAAAGATGTAGGGGTGTAAAATCCAAAAAGAATCCTGGAAAACCTTAAAAATAGATTTTTAAATCAAGTTAGAGAGATAGAGAAGAAAGTGAGAAAAAAAATGAGAGTAATGATAGAAAATCATGAAAAAAGTTAACAGCTTGGTAAATGAAGAACAAAAAATGGGAAAAGATATACAAACTTCACTGGAGAAATCAACTCCTTAAAAAGCAGAATAAGCTAAATGGAAAAGGAGGTAAAAAAGCTCATTGAAGAAAATAATTCCTTAAAAATTAAAATGGTCAAGTGGAAGCTAATGACTTCAGGAGGCATCAAGAAATAATGAAACAAAATATAAATAATGAAAAAAATAGAAGGAAATGTAAAATATCTCATTGGAAAAACAACTACCTGGAAAACAGATCAAGAAGAGATAATTAAAGAATTATTATCCTATTATTATCTTCTTTATAAATTTATATCAATTCTGTATTGATATAATATAATAATATAATAATAATAATTAGGTATTACATTTTATTACTATTTAGCATATTCACTTTAACTTGATTTATAACTTTGCTTTTCATTAAAAGATACATTGATATTTTTGTTAGGAAAAAAAAAATTCCTGCAAACTGGTCCCAACCAATCTTTCTAGCTTTCTTGGACATTATTCTCCCTTCTTTACCAAGCAATACTTCCAAGCTGGTCTTCTCTAAGTTCCTTAAATATACTATTTCCCATCTCCTCTCTTTAGAGTTTTTACACTGGCCATTCTCCATACCTAGAATGTTTATTCTATTCATCCTCACCAGATAGTGTCCCTCTTATCTTTTAAGATGCAACCTAAGAAGAATCTTCCATATTCATATATTTTTCTCTGCCAAGAGCCATTTGGATACTTATAACATCATTTGCATGCCATACAAAATTATCAATTTATACAACACAATTAATGGGAAGCTATTTTACCCAGCTTTTAGCTCATCATTGCCAGCCATTGCCTTAGCAAGGCCAGAGCAAATGATTTTATGATCTTATTTGACCCTTAGATCTATAAATCCTCTGACTTCTAGTTTCCTCATTACCAAAGTATTTAGCTTTTAACTACTTTGCATATATTTGTATTTTATATTTATGTTGTTTATATTGTCATATGTGCTTGTGATCTGCCACATTAGAATGTCAGCTCCTTGCATGTAAGGATTGCTTGACTGATTGTCTGCCCAACACTTAACACAATGCCAGTTGATAGTAAGTGCTTAATGAATATTTGTATCTCTCTTAAGCAGGAGATAGGAATGGGAAACACAAGCTAAGGTAGAGGCTAAGAAGCTTTTCTTGCAGCATGTTGCTATAGGCTGGGTCATATTTATGGTTCATGAGTCTTTCAGAGAGATGTTAAATTTCTTTTCAGACTTTCACTATTTTTAATTATCAAGAAACACCATTCCCTTCTTATTCAGATGTAACCTAACTTAAGATTCTTCTGTCACAACCATTTGGTCACATTTTGGTGAAAACCTAAGCAAAAGATTAAATCCTTAAAATATCTTCTCTCCAGTGCTAACAATCAAAGTAAGTAACAGCAGATGACCTTTATGCCCCTACATAAAAGAGAAGTAGGATAGTTCCTTCCCCATAGAGGGAGACTCAGTTTGTCAGTGCCAAGATGAGAATATTTTCCCCTCAACATAAAGACTCCAAAAGAACCTACCTCAATTGGAAATATCCAGTGTCCTTGTAACCTCCATGCAAATAGCTACAGAGCTTCTCTTTGAGAACACATCCAAGGTTTCAAGCACCCCCTGGAGCTATGAGAGATGGTTCCTAAGAAAAATAAGAGTTAAGAGTCTAGGGGCACAGAATACTTCTAGAACTTTTGCCCATATGAATTCTTATGCCCCATTCACTCAACTCAGTAATAAGAAAGGAAGGAAAGAAATCATTATAAATACTGATGGGCCACTAGCCAGGGGAGCTGTCTTTGAATATGTCCATTTTTTTTTCTCGCAAAATTTATAATCTATCTGGAATGATGAGGAGTACACCAAAAAAAAACATTGTGGATACATTTGATGTGAAAATATACTATATAAACTGGAAATTCTATAGGAAGTCAGGAATGAAAGTCATTAGTGTTTTGACTAAAGTTATAGGGGAAGGAAAGTGAAAAATTAATACGGGTACTGAAAGATGACTAAATTTAAATAGGTGAAAAAGATGATGAGCATTACAGTAAGAGTCACCAATATAAAGAAAGGTATTTCTGTTGAAAGGACATGAGAGAGGGAACTAAGAAATTTTTATTTACTGTGATTATAATGAAACAATCCTATTATCTTTCCTATGCTGCCATTTGTATAAATGTAGGAAATTTACTACCTAACATATTCATTTATAAGCCAACATCTGGCATTGTACTTCTCAGAGGCACAGCAGTTACCATGCTGGGCCCCAAGCCAGGAAGATGTGTGTTCAAATAGAATATCAGTTACTCACTAGATGTGTGACATTGGGCAAGTCACTTAAACTGAATTTGTATCAATTTTCTTATCTGTAAAATGGGGGAAAGAATAGCACTTACCTTTAAAGGGTTCTTTAAGGATCACATGAGATATTTATAAAGTGCTAAGCACTATATAAATGTTTTATTCCATTCCCTTTCTCTTCTCTAAGCAAAAAACATAGATACCTTTATTCAAATATGTATTTAACAATGTGCTTTTATTTAACAAATGTGTGCTGAGCACTCCCTATGTGAAGGAAACACTGGAAAATATCTATCAGGAATTTATATCAGGATCTAATAATCTCTGATTTCTAAGAACTTATCACCTTTGAAATAATCATAACTAATACACTCGGAGAAAGGCTCAGAAGAAGAACTTTCTGACACAGTCATCATTATTCCAGTTTGTTTTTTATTTCTATGACTCAAATCTCAGACAGCTTATAACATAGTCCAATGTATATTGATCCTAAGGAACACAATGGAACACAAACACAAGATAAATCACTCAAATAATAAGATTTATCTTTGTCCTGATGAGGTTCATTTAACCTAGTTCTCTTGTTTTCCTTTCCACTAAAACAGGAGTCCTATAACTACATTATAAGGAATACCAATCCAGAAGTCTGGCTTCCTTTTTTCTATTTCTTTAAAGTATTCTTAGATGTAGAAAAGCAGATACATTCATTAAAGCTATTAACAGTCACTGCTGCTTTCCTGCACACACAGATCAACTGCCCTACCACTCCAGTTCTGGTGACAGGGTGGTAGAGAAACAAAATACACAGTCCCACTTTTGTATTTCATGCTCTCCCTGAAGCAAAGAAGAAACATAATCCCCAATCAACTTTGAATAGAGCCAAGTAAACTTGCATGGAATTATGAAAGGTAACACTGATCCCACCCCTACTCTCCAGATAGGCTCCCCATAGCATATAAAGTATATTTAAAACAAATATCACTTCATATTGATGATAAGATTTCAGAGAGACTGTGGGAAGAGAGAAGTGAAAATTGAAAAAGAAGGGGGTGAACGAGAAAGACTGAACTTTAGAATAGCTATTGAAAATCTTCAGGGCTGTACACTTATGGGGAAAGCCATTCATGCATCCCTTCTACCAACATGGCCCTTGATTCCCAGCATCTACAGTGTCAGACATGAGTGAAAATGTATTTCTTTAGTGAGATGCTTCTCCATTTGGTTGTGATGAGGTTTTATTTCAATTCTGAGTCAAAGAGCCAATTTTCTCTTGTCTCAATCTGTATAATATTCTTGATTTCTATTTTACTGCTTATTTAAATAAATGTCTATGACTATATTGTGTGTGCGTTGTTGTGTTGTTTGTTTAACATTTGGTGGGAGTCAGTTAAGCTGGCCAAGGGTAATCTAATTATTACTCTCACAATCTGAAATGGTACTATTCCCACCGAAAGTAACCAGAGAGCAAAGTTTTACCCATAATCCATAAAGATCACCTCCCTAGACTACAAGTATATGATGTGCAGTAGATAGATAGATTTCTAGCCCAAACCATCTTCTGAAGAAGAAAGTAGAGGAGGACATGTCTAAGCAAGGATATCCTGCTCATCCCAAAGACAGAAATCCCAATCTCCCTAGGAAACATTGAGTGGAATATATGTCTAAACACAATCAGACTATACATGACTTCGTTTCACTTCTGACGGCTATAGCTTAAGCACAAAAAATTAAACACTATTATGAACAGCCTTCTTTAAATAATGGTATATGTATATTTTAAATACTTCTCAGTGAATATTTTGATCAAACTGGGCAACTTTTTCATTCCCAGATTTGAGAAAGAATTAATATCAGAGGGAACAGACTTAGTGTCTACTCCTCTAGTATGAATCATGAACAGTTGAATAGACTATTATATAGATTAGAGGAAGGAGGTCCAAGTATATAAAATTGATCTTTGCCCAGATTCTAAAAAGATCATACAAATGCAATTGAAAGAAATATTTCAGTCAAATTTAATTTTTTAAAAGATGAAACTGAAGTGCAGATAAGTAAAGTGACTTGGTTAAAGTCATACAAAATTTAAAAGAGTAGAAATGGATTCAAATTTGTGTTCTAATTCTAAATGTAACTCTTTGACTGTACTGGATTCCCTCTCCATTTCTATAGGATGAATTCTGCTAAGAAACATTTACTTGATTTTGAATATTATCATCCTGATCTTTCATGCAAAAATGTCCATTGTTGAGTTCCATGCTTCAATGTTAGGGTAGAAGTCTATAATCTTATTATAAGCATGTTCCCTCCAATTGTAGATTATGATCTTGACATGCTTACTCATCCTGTACAATTCTTGTACATATCTTCCTATACATTCTACATAGCAAATTTACCCAGAGATCTTTTAGAAAAAAAAAACTCAGACTATCCATGTGTTTCCTCTTCCTATTGCTACTCCCTTTGCCCCCCCAAAAAAAATGTTTCTTGAATGACTTTCCTTATACAAATTCTTGTTTTGAAGTAATCAATGGCAATGTGCTATAGTCTGCTTATACTCACCATATGTTCTATATTTAGTTCTTCTTTAGGATGCCCACAACTTTGTTTATTCAGATTTTGTGGAATTATGCTATTGGATACAGAGAGTATCAACATCAAGCAATTATAATAATTTGTATATTTATGACAGGGGTGGGGAATGTCTTGCCCACTGGCCAAAAAAGGCCCATGAAATCATTTGTTAAGGAAACGACAGGCAATGATGAGCTAAAAGCTAATAGGTACAACAATCTCCCTTGAGTTCTATAAGTTGATAATTTTGTATGGCCCATGAATGATTGTATACATATACCATGGCCCTTGGCAGAAAAAGCTTTCATACCTCTGATTTATGAACTACTCATGAACTGTTATATTACTTATGAACTATCCAAATGCCTAACATGGATTGGGCATGCTTTCCAATGTGATTGTTAGTCTAAGTTCTTTTTAATATTTATATATCACTACTAAACAACAACATCATTTAGAAAACTCTTAAAAATGTTAGTCTGCAATCACTTCAATGTCATCTATAAGGAGAAGAAACTGGAAGACATCACCATATTGAGAAATGCATTTTTCATTTGGACTCTCAAAAGAACCATGGTCAGTGGTCAATATTTTTGCAAGAATATAGCATAAAGTTTTATGCTTCATATGATGATGATAATCAAAGGATTCTTTAACAAAATTCTTTATATGGTTGTGTCTACTAAGAAATTTTGCATATCTTAAGATAGATATAAAAGATGCCTTGTTGGAATAGAACCAAGGAAAAATAACTTCATTAAGGATATCTTCAATGTGTCTATAGTTTATTCCCATAAAATATTATAGAAATGAGAAAGTAGCTATATGGATCGGTAATAAGAATTATATATGCACATATATGTATGTATATGTGCAAGTTTATAGAGTGCTCAAAGGTTTACAAATTGAGGTAGTGAAGAACTATAATTAGTTCCATTTTGCAAGTGTGAAAACCAAATTACAGAAAAGCGATAGCTAGTAAGTATGAAATTACAGAAAAGCGATAGCTAGTAAGTATGAGAAACTGGAATTAAACCCAAGCCTCCTGACTCTAAATTCAGTGTTCTCTCCACTAGTACAAAGTGTTTAATTGCTGATATATTATTCGTTTTTCCAGATTGCCCTTCACTTCAATATATGTGTATATATATATATGAATATATATGTATATACATGCATATGCATGTATGTGTTACCCTCAATACCATTGCCTTTCCTCTGTTATTTCCTATTTATAGATTGTTTTGTAAATATTTGTTTCCATGTTATCTCCCTCATTAGGTTACAAGCTTCCTGAGGACAATCTTTTGCCTCTTCTCCTATCTCTGGCACTTAGCATAAAGCTTGACACATAGTAGGGGCTTAATAAAATTTTACACATTGATTAATTATTCTCTCTTTTGCTTCCTTGGAGAGACTTGCCACCATAAATTTGAGGTTTTCTATTCTATTTCAGTTATTTCTGCTGTGTAGCCGTTTATTTTGTTCTTTATTTCCTTTTAACTTTTTTCAAGTTTCTTATTTTTCTCTTGAACAATTAGAGAATCTCATGTTGCAATTTCATGTTCTCTTGGGAATATACAAGATTCTCTATTTTACCAGGTGCTGGTTCGATTTTCTTTCCCTTGCAATTCATATTTAGATATGTTTGCAGCTGTTTATATGCCATGGTAACTGCTTTCCCTTCTGTTTTAATATCTTTTTCCTGATTTATATACTTGTGCTCAAGATTTTTAACTGTATTTTCTTCCCCTAAAATCTTTGGTAATTTTAAGGTTTTTTTGTTTTGTTTTGTTTCATTTTTTGAGACCATGTCTCCCTATTATGCCCATCACAGAAGTACAGTAGCCATTCATGTATCTAATTCTAATGCTAATCAGTTCAGAAACTTTGACCTGCTCCATTTTTCTGATGGGAACCAATTTACTGTAGGTAGCCAAGTATTCCCTCCACTCCTAGAGATTCACTATAATAGTATCAGTCTGGACACTCAGTCAGTTTTAACACAAATACAAGTCAAAAATTCATAGACATATGATGTGCTACCTTAGCCTAATTCAATAGCAGGAGTTATGAGTGTGACCCAAAGCCTGGCATTTTTTTTTCTTATGTTCCTCTATAAGAGCATATCTTTTCCCTTTTCTGTGTGGTATAACACATGAAAATCATACATAAATATATATATATGTGTGTGTGTGTGTATGTATGTGTATGTATGTATATATATATTAGGGAAATAGTATTTATTAATAATATGGCTCTCTCTTAATATAGAAAGTATGTGTTTAAACAATCAGGTAACAGTCACTGAGATAAGATTTGTCTTCTACTTTCTCTGGCTCCTTGTTTGCATAGGAATATTTTAAAAATGAAAGCAGTCTGGGTATAAGCTGACTATCTCCAAACTAATCTGTCTTATCTCATTCTATTTTGTAAGTGACAGGATACACATACATTACACTAAAGCTTCTTTTTAATGGCATGTGTTTTGTGTGCCTTGTATCTGAATAATGCCAAACATCCATATATTTGTAATCATACAAAAATTAATTACAACTTGTATTTTTATAAATATGTAAAATTTCTAAAAATCTTAATTTTTTCAGTAACTTTATAAGATAGAAAGATTAACTAATATTGTGTTATCTTTAAAGATAAGGAAACTAAGGCTAAAAGGGGTGGTTACTCATACTCAGCTGACATTAATTTCATCAATTGAAACTGAAAGAAAATATAATAAAAATAAATTTAAAAAATCCTCTGATTATACCCAAAAAATCAACTTGTATTTAGATATCAGAATAGACATGTGGCTAGAAAGCAGTTTATATGAAATAAATATAAACATTTAAATAAAAGGCAAGTTCAGTTGAAGTCAACAGTGGGATATGTCAGTGATATAAACATATACTCTTAGACTACAGTAAATTCAAAAGTCTAGGCTGAGAGAGGTGTAGATGAGATATTTTCTCTTCTGGAATAGACCACCTCTGGATTATTTTAACCATTTCTGAGAATCACAATTTAAGGAGATTGGTTAAGGAACTGGGATTATTTGTCCTAGAACAGAGGAGTATACAATAGCTTACTACATTCAAATATCTGAAGGCTTGTTATATAGAAGAAATATTTGATTTGTTCTCCTTGCCCCCTGGGAAGGAGTTACAAAGAGACAGATTTAAGTTCAAACATAAGGGGAAAAAATTGCCTAACAATTTAAACTATCCAAAAATTGGATGGCTTCAGGGAACCGTGATTTCCTTGACAGTGACAGTCTTTGAGCTAAGGCTGAATGACCACTAGTTTAGAATATTGTAGAGAGGGCCTGTGTTTTTTGTTCCCGGTTAGACTAGCTGATCTCTGAAGACCTTTCTGAATCTTCAATTCAATGATTCAATGATTTTTAGTAATTGGTAAAGCCATATCTTCAGATTCCTTCTGCAGTGCCCTTTTCATAATATCAAGCTGCTGCCTTTAAAAAAAATCAGGTCATATTCTTTTTCATACAGATGTTTTTGCACTGTACAGATACTACTGTAGTGTCAAAGCTTAAAACTATTTACTAAAATCACCTGTTTGAAAGCAGGAAGTTGATTTCTTCCAAACCAGAGCCCTAGCTAAAGCTATAGAGCCTAATTTAGCCAATGATGTTACATGTAGCAATTTAAGTTATAAAATAAACATAGTTCTAACTTCCTAAGGAATAGTGTGGCATCATGTATACACATCTAAACTCAGATTTAGGGGGTGGGGAATCTAGTATTCAAGTCTTCCCTTAGACAATTCCTGACTTTTTGACTATGAATAACTCATTCAATCTCTCACTGCCCCCAAGTAACTCTCTAAGGCAGAAGTTAGAAGGCTTTTTTGTTTTCAGAATTCTGTCTTTTTGAAAAAATCATTGAAAACCCTAAAAAGCTTTTAAATTGGAACTGAATTTAAAATATATGTATCATTTTGTCATTTTAAAATAATAAATCCATTACATACTAAAATACTTTTAAATAACCATATTCCCCCCCCCAAAAAAAAGTAGTGAAAAGAGTGACTTTTTTAATTTACTTTTTGAAAATCTCTTAGTTTTCTGGCTTAAGAAAAGACAGTTGGATTCCCATATCTGCTTCTGCATTCAATCTGTTATAATATGTTATTTTGGTTGAAGTAGAAAATAAAGAAAATTGAGCCTCACAGATATGTAGCTGCAAAAGAGAAGAGTATTGTGTAGGCAAAAAATATCTTGGTATCATTATAAAAATAGAATTATGTAAATAACCCCACAAGGTGCCCCTCCTAAGCATCTTGAGTATGCCTAAAGGTCAAATTGTGAATAAAGGGCCACATTTTCAGAAATCTGCTCTGAAACTATCAGTGACAGAGCCTTTGCTGATCTGCTTTGGTAGATACCATTTCTTAACAGGATTCTCTGCATCAATGAAATTACAGGTATGCTCCTTATCCTCTTAAAAAAATTAAATCCTTATTTGTCTTGGATAAGTAGGGAAGATAAGTAGTTACCTAAGCTAAGATAAGTTGTTACCTATTTGTTGTGTTTTAGTTACTATTTTAACAGAGTTCATTCATTTATCATCTGGTTATTTCTCAATCAAGAAATTTCAGAAATATTGCTTTAGACATCAAAAACTCACATTCACAGCATGGCTTTTTCACAATACTGAGGCCTCTCATCTTTCATAACCTTGCCTGAAGATTTTCTGTGAAATTCTCTGAAGACTGATGAGTCAGTTTCCATGACTGATAACAACCTGACATCACAAGTGGCCTCCTTGAGAAATTGCAAAAACTTGACACATGAACGTTCCATAAATCTTCTATGTTCCAATTCTAAAACAAATGCTTCTTTCCAGTGGCCAGTCTATGTATTGTTTTCAATTATTTGACAGCCTTGGTTTAGAAAGGGGGGTAAATAAAGTAACTTTTGGCTTAGTTCACTTGCTTTCAAAATTACTTTTCTGTTTAAATCTGCTGCTCTTCTCCTACTATCTTCAAAAGAACATAGTGACCTTTACTAGTCCACCAAAACATTTTAAATGTCTATCAGATGTTTAATAATCTCATTATTTTTAGAGGAGCCATGTACCAGCCGGTGCAGACAGCGTGAACAACTCAACTCGTGGTTGGATGTTCAGTTTCATGCTGCTTTAACAACACTGGATCCATAATTATTGCAAATAAAAACATGGAAAGAGTCTGAAAAATAGGATATGCATTTTGAATTTAGGTTCTACCTAGGTTTGGGTTACACTGAAATGAAACCTTGCATCTCAGAGGAAAAGGAGCTAGAACAGTGCTATAAAAGTCATAGCTGCCCACTAAATCTTTTTTGTTAGGGATGAAAGATATAGATCAGCACAGTGACTTTGATGCCTGAAGATCTACTGTTATATTTCCTGATAAACAGAATGGCATAGGGGGTTAGTACTAGACTTAGGGTTAAGAAGATCTGGATATAAATCCAGCTTCAGACATTTATAAGGTATGTGACCCTAGACAAGTTAAAACCTCTCTAAATTTCAATTTCTCAGCTATAAAATGAGGTTGATGATAACAATAATACCTATCTCTCTCATAGGATTGTAGTGAGAATTAAATGATAAAATATATGAAAAGCACCTTGCAAACCTTAAAGCATGAATGTAAACTATTATTGTTATTATTATCATTAGCTGTGGGACCTTGAGTATCCTCTCTGAAATTCACTTTTCTCTTCTGTAAAAGGGGGAAATTAGCAGTAGCTAAATCCAAACTTAACTCATAAGGTTGTTAATGAGATAATGTATACTAAACACATTAACACTGTAAAGTTCTATTTAAATGTTATTGTATTTTTATTATTTTGATTCCATTTTGATTAATGTATATTTCAATTAAAATTAGAATACTAATAATATTCAACCATTTTCAAATCTTTAAAAGTTAATTTATTGAAGTGTCAAAGCAATCACAAACTATACATTTAGAATCTGTTGACTTTTTCATAAATACAGAGATTATACATATCTTTTTAAATTCAGAAGTTCAATTATTCTAGTATTTCATTCCAGCTCTGAGTGTCTCTTTCCACCTTCAGGCAACATGCATCAGAATAATTTTGTACCAAATAGGAAGATTAATACTTTTAAAAAATGTAAGGCAGATTTTTGCAATGCCATAAAAAGATAATATAAGACCTAGAGCTGTTATACTAAATGTTTTTCGCTATTCAATTTCCCAAATTAAAATACTTTCAAGATTGGCTTCTTAACTGTGTTACTATTCCCTCTTTTCTTTCTCTTCTTCCCTAAAAGAACTGCTATTCTAGTAGAAAATACTTCACAGTATGGCAAATAGTTGTTTTAAAATGGATTTAAGTGTCTCTCTTCACATCAGTGGCTTGATCGGCTAGTAGGTGATTTAAAGTTCAAGAGCCCAGGTCCCCATGTGGCCTTTAAATGGGGGGAAATGACAATTACCACAAAAGCTCAAAAATATATCTCAGAGTAGCTGGAGTGGAAAATAAGGTTCAAGTTCGTTAGCGAGGACAACCCTTCTGTCAAAGGCTCTCAAGTGACACAAAGGGCACTAGAACACTTTGGAGAATTTCTTACATCCCTAGCTAGCTCCATGTCTCAACATGAAAATTTGATAACTCTACTAAATGACACTATTCAATGTGCTATCACCAACTCTGCTTGCAAACACACTATTCACAAAGCTTAAAATATAAAAAGTTTATTTACAAATCAAAGAAAACAAAAAGATATTATCTAAACTCATGAAAACCATTTAACACCCAACAGAATAACTCTTTCCCAGAAACTTCAATCATTTGCAGTCTTGCAACAAGTGGAACTTCTGGAAACTTTCTTGTATCTGCCCATAGCTTTCTGCCCTTCTCGGTAGTAAGCAGTGCTGGTTATTTTCCCCACAAGTACAAGGTTTCTTCAAGATAATCTTAGTATGACATAGGAAAATAGATCAAAATTTCTCCATCATGATCTTACAGCTAAAAATCCAGATTAGACAAGAGTTGGTTCTCTCTTGTTCCTCAGTTTTGCCTTACTATGTCTACCTCTGCACAACACCCCCCACACACACATCCCCTTTTCCCAAGTCAATCAATCATGTAGCCTACCTATTATTTCCAAGATCTCCTACAATTGAAACAAATTGCAGAAGATTGTATTTGTACCCAGAGATCTCTTTTCTTTAGATCCCAGGGCAATAGCTCTATAAGAGACAAAGTATTTAATAAGTGATATTTTAATTCATTAAGAAAGTCATACATAGGATGGTATAGGTATACTAAGCTCTGCATTATTAGAGAAGATACTCCTGTTAACAAGATCATATTTCCAGTGGAAGTTAGAAGTCACCATTTAACAAGTATTTAGTGATGCGCAAGGCAATATGTATAGGGAAATACAAAAGACAGAAAACTCAGACTTTGCAATGACTGCAATCTAGATGGATAATCTTCAGAAGAATTGATCTACTCTACTACTGGATCTCCAATGGATTCTTCCTTTTTTAACATGCTTTAGGGTTTGTTTGCTTGTTTGTTTAACCTTAGCCAAAATCACATTTTCTTTTAAGAATTCTGATTACAAATGGACACCAGAGAGGAGCAAAGATCATGGAGGGCCAATAAAATGGTGAATTATTGGAGATTATCATCAATTCATTCCTTTTGAATAACCTGTATTTTAAACCCTAGCTCTATTATCTAAATTTATTGACAATAGTATTTAATCCTATTGCACAGAGCATACAGTTTACATTCATGATGGGATGCTTGCTAGATTTTTAGGCACATATACACATGCATATACACATCCTGGGAAAGGGGGAAAATAAGCTCATTAGTTGCACCTGTACCAAAGGCCTGGCTGGCAACCTATGTCTGACCCTGATGTTCTGTCCTTTCAGAGAAACTCTCTAAGGAAATACAACAGACACTAGAGCAGTTAAGCAATGTGTGAATTAAGCCAAGAGTCATGATGAGACTCAGAAGCCCCAGAGATGCAATAAATCATTACTGTCAACTGTTAGGGACAAGTAATAAAGAATCCATCTACTTAGTGGAAAATAAATTTGAAAAGTGTGCTTTAAACAATAGCATCACAAGTGAGAAATAAACAGCCCAGTGAGTCTGTTGTTTCATCTTCCAGGGAAGGACAGAAGAAATATCAATCGATTCTGAATGGCTAAGTGACTCAGCAACTAGAAACTGAACCATGTCCTTCCCTCCTTCCTGAGGTTATTAAGGTGAGTGTTAATCCTGTCGATCCTATTTCAGAGGATTTCATCCAGATCTTTTCAATGTCTCTCTTGTCCTTGGAAATAAGATGAAAACTTTTGTCTAGAACCCTATTAACTCTTTCAAACCACTAAGAGAGCAATTTTCAATTGCTGTTGCTTTTAATCTCCCAAAGTGCCCAACTTTCCCCTAGGAAGGGCCTTGAGAATCTAATAGGGGCCAGAAACCACATCTGTATTTTTAATGATTTCAAAGACCAAGTTAACAGCTGGTGTATGGAGAGTAACTGTTTGCAGTTAAACTCTGGTGCCAAGTTTTGCTTTATTCTTCAAGTCCTCAAGGACAAAGACAGTGCCAGTATTTTCTCCTCATTAAATCTTTTCAGACAATGCTGCAGGGTGTTCTCATGGTTTCAGAAACTGAAAAACTTTCTGGCTTTTACAAAACATTGATATGTATGGATAGCTAGAAGAAGGAGAGGGACTCATACACAAGTACTAGGAATTTATTATAATCATTTTCTGCAAATTTATCATGAAATCATGTAGGGAGACACAAATCCTCAGATAACATTTGGTAATAATAGCTGCTATTTATAACCACATTATATGTAATTATTTGGTCTTCACAAAGATATGTTATTAATACAGATGTTAGTATGTCAATTTTCAAGATGAGAAAACTGAGGCAAAGGGAAATTATTATATGATCACCTCTAGTCACATAATCAGTGTGAGAAGTGGGACATGAACTGGAATCTCTCTTGAACTTTCACTTTACTAGGCTACTAAATTTAGAAACATATCTTGTTAATAGTAACAGCTGGTAAATATCTGAGGTCAAAATTGAAGTCGGATATTCCTGAATCCAGTTTTGGCTTTTAATTTGTTCTACCAACCAGCTACCTTAAATGTGTTCACATCTAAAATACAGGCTTTAAAAATTCAGTTTGCTTCTATTCTAAAATTAAACAGGAAAAAAAAGGAAGGTTGAAAATTTGATGATATTTTTTGGCATAGTAGTTTCCCAACATCAGACTATTTGATGAACTACTGATTGAAAACATAAGCAAAAAGAAAATGATGATTCAAAGGGAGCTTTTAAAAAATTACAAAAAAAACCCCACACATAACGAAATGTTCATTCAGTAGATGTCTATAAGTAAATATATATTGTAGTTCTTAAAGATTTTCCTTTGTTAACTTTAAAATGTTTTTATGAAAACACTGTCAATCAATAATCATACTTTTAAAGCATAAATACAATATATAACAAAATTATCTGTAAGATTTTTTCCATTTAAAATTTATAAATTGTTATCTACTATATATACATTTTCTAAACAATGAAAATTTAGCTTTATTTCAACTTTTTTTGCAATTCCACTTGAAGTATTATTGCATACTAAAGATATTCACAGCATGATTTAACAATCTATCATACACATTGGATGGTTTGCAATGCTTTTATTTAAATAATGATACAGAAGATAGGTAGTTTGAAGCAGTGGATAGAGTGAGCCTTGGAGCCAGGAGCACTTGGTTTTAGATTTTGCTTTTTATATGTACTGATTATGTGACTGTTAGGTCACATAATTTTTTTTCTTTTTTTAGCAATTTTAAATTTTTTTTATTATTAAAGCTTTTTATTTGCAAAACATATGTATGGGTAGTTCTTCAACATTGACCCTTACAAAGCTTTCTGTTACAAATTTCTCCCCCCCAGTCCCCTCCCCTTCCCTAGATGACAGGAAGTCAATTACATGTTAATTATGTTAAAATACTTGACAAGTCAAATATATGTATACATATTTCCATACATCTTGCTGTGCAAGAAAAATCATGTCTTCAAGAAAAAAAAAATCTGAGAAAAGAAACACTATGCAAGCAAACATCAATAGAGAGCATGAAAATATTATGTTGTGGTCCACATTTCATATCCCTCTCTCTGGGTGTATATGGATTTCTTCATTGAAAAATTGGAATTGGTTTGAAACATTTCATTTTTGAAGAGAGCCATGCCCATCAGAATTGATCTTCATATAGTCTTGTTGTTACCGTGTATAATGATCTCCTGGTTCTGCTCATTTCACTCATCTTCAGTTCATGCAAGTCTCTCCAGGCCTCTCTGAAATCGTCCTGTTGGTCGTTTCCCACAGAACAATAATATTCCATAACATTCATATACCATAATTTATTCAGCCATTCTCCAATTGATGGGCATCCATTCAGTTTCCAGTTTCTAGCCACTACAAAAAGGGCTGCCACAAACATTCCTGCACAAGGTCACATAACTTTTCAATGTTCTAGATAGCTTTCTTAAGACTTTAAAGTTTTGGATCAAACCATTCTGGACAGCAATTTGGAACTATGCTCAAAAAGTTATCAATCTGCGCATACCCTTTAACCCAGCAGTGTTTCTATTGGGCTTATATCCCAAAGAGATCTTAAAGGAAGGAAAGGAACTCCAATTGTTCAGTAAAGAAAGCCATATACACCCAGAGAGAGGAATATGAAATGTGTACCACAACATAATATTTTCAAGCTCTCTATCAATGTTTGCTTGCATTGGGTTTCCTTTCTCAGATATTTTTTTTCTTGTAGATATGATTTTTCTTGCACAGCAAGATAAGTGTGGAAATATGTATACATATATTTGACTTGTCAAGTATTTTAACATAATTAACATGTAGTGGACTTTCTGCCATTCAGGGGAGGGGGGTGTACTGGAGGGGGATTTATTATGGAAAGCTTTGTAAGGGTCAATGTTGAAGACCTACCCTTACATATGTTTTGCAAATAAAAAGCTTTAATTAAAAAAAAAGACTTTAAAGTATTATGAAGGTGCTTATCTTAGGTATCAGAGGGAATTTCTTCATACCAATAAAATTATAGTTCCAGTTTCTATCTCCTATCTCACTACTCCTTCAGACTGTGAGTTCTCAACGATTATGCCAATGGAAAGTGTATCAGTTCCTATCAAGAAGAAAGGCTTTGAGTATGGTCTAAAAATAGTATGTTTCTTTTCTGAAAACCAGACTAACCAATTCAAAGCACAGTTACATAGGGAGAAAAAGACGATATCAAAGCATCAAATAAAGATTAAAAAAGTATTTGAGAGACATGATTTCTAAAAATTCATTCTAAGTATGTGAATTCATCCTTATCCCTCTTTGATATGACATAATTCTAGAAATAGTAGTGGTATCATAAAAAATAATATATATTTATAAAGAGAAGAAAATATTAATCTTTTTCCCAAACAAGATGATTCACTTAGAAAGTCATCAAAAACAAAACAAAACTAATTATTAACAATTAACATTTTAATAACATCATAGGACACAAAATACAACCACAAAAAATGTTCAGCATCATTAGATAAAAATAAGAAAAACATTCAGGTAGTAATATTAGAAAAGGAAATCCAATTCAAAATAACCACAAAATGCATGAAATACCTGGCCTTCAATCTTCAAAGACACCTAAACACATCAATATAATTACAAAATACTCTGTAAAAAATGAAAAATATATAGGATGCTTTTCATTGTTCCTGAATAGGTCATACCAACATAATAAAAATGTTGGCATTATCTAAATTAATTTATAGATTCAGTATTATGCCTATTTCACTAAGAAGATGTTACTCATTAGGACTACAAAAATAAGAGTAAAACTTATTCTGAATAATAAATAGTCTGAATCTTAAAGGAAATAATGGAATAAGGAGGAATAGCATTTTCATGAGTCAAATTATACTAGATAACAGTAAACATGAAAGCTGATTAAATATAGAAAAATGTCAAACAATCTAGATAAGCAAGGTTCAGAAACAACTGAACTTGATAAACTCATGTTTAATAAACCTGAAAACATATTCCAGCTGGGCAAGAATTCCTTATCTGACCAAAATTTCTGTGAAAACTAAAAAGCCATTTAAAAAAATAAAATAAAATAAGATTAAAAGTAGTATCTTATACCACATGCCATTAAAAGTTCTAAGTAGATATTCAAATTAATCACAAAAGCTTGCATCATAAAACAATTGGAAAAAAATTGATGAAATTATCTCTCAGAATTATACTCAGAGAGATAATTCTTAAATAAGAAAAAGAGAGGAAATAAAAAAAATGAAATAGACTATTTTGATTACATGAATTAAAAAAAATTGTGAAGATAAACTCATGCAGATAATAGAAGAAGGAAAACCTGTCTGGGGAAAAAAATCTTTGCATCAAATATTTTTGACAAATATTTCATATATAAGATAGAGAGCACTATTTCTAAAACATAAAACCAATAACAATTCTCCAAAGATTAAGTGGTTAAAGGATATGAGCCAACAGTTATCAAAAGAAGAATTATAAACAATTAACAATTAGAAGAAATCTTGCTATAATGAAACAAATGCACAACAAAACAACTCTGATTTTTTTAATCCTCATAATCATTACGTTGGCAAACACGTAAGGGATAGAAATAGTCAGAGTATAACCATCAAAGGAAGTAATTTGAAAAGATGTGTTTTTTTTTAAAGTCACTAAAATGCCCATATCCTTTGACCTAAAATTTTCACTATTAGACTTGTACACCAAAAAGATTGAAATAAATATTTCATCTATACATTTTTAAATAACTTCATCCTATTTTTCCCATATTTTATTTCATTTCCTGTTTTCATGTCTTTGTTCTGGTTTTCTCCCATTCCTGAAATATATCCCTTTCTCAGATCTTGGTGATGCAATGAATAGAGTGCTGGGCCTAGAGTCAGGAAGATCTCAATTCAAGTCTGGCCTCAGACATATTAGCTGTAGGATCCTAGATAACTCACTTAACCCAGGATATTTTAGTTTCCTCATCTTTAAAAGAGGTTGGAGAAAGAAATGGCAAACCACTTCAGTATCTTGACCAATGAAAACTCCAAAAGGGATCATGGAGGGAATGACTGAATTGAAAATGACTAGAGACACAAACATACTTTTTTCTCTTACAATCCCTTTTTCCCTTCAATGAGTATTTCAAATGTTACTTTCTACAAGGCTTAATTGATATCCTAATTACCAGGAATTTCCTCCAAAATTACTTTGAACCTATTTTGTATAAATCTTTATAGATGTATATGTTGCATCCACCAAACACTTTAATCTCTCTGAAAGAAAATACTTTTTTATTGTTGTATTTTTACCTTTTCCCCAGAGCTTGATATGAAGAACGTATTTAATAAATACCTCAAGACTGATTGATTGGTTGTAATATTAAAGAACTAGAAGCAATATATATCCATCCATTGGGAAATAACTAAACAAATAGTGTTACATGAATGTAATAGACTATTGCTGTAACTCTTTATGTTATAAAGGTGAATATAAACAAATTCAGACAACAGGAAAACAATATTCATACCATCTAAAATATAACTAGTTCATCTTCAAAGGATATTGAAGTAAAAAAAAAGCCTCTCCTACCCCAAAGAGTAATACTGCATGGCTATCTGCCCAGAAAGAATTTATAGAACTCAGAAAATACTTTAAAAATCAAAGGAAAGAGATTGAGGGAAAACAACTAAAAAAATAATCATTCAAGAAAAACAAAATTATGAAAAGAAGGAAAAAATAATTCTTTGGAAATTATAATTGGGAAAGGGGAATCCAGTGAAACTACAACAGACTAAGAAATAGCAAAATGAAATATAAAAAATAAAAAGAAGAGAATGTGAAACATCTTATAAGAAAAACAACAAACCTGGAGAACAGATCAAGAAAAGAAAATAATTAGACCACTTCAAAGCTATGACCAAAAAATAATCTTGAAACAGTAACATTGGAAATAATCAAAGAAAATTGTCCTGAAGTGATAGAATATGAGGGGAAAGTAGAAAACAGAAAAAAATAAATAAATAAACCAATCACTATCTTGAGGAGGTTCTTCAAGGAAAACACATAAGAACATTTTGAAATCCCCAGATCAAAGAGAAAATTTTACAAGAAACAAAAAAAAATTCAAATATGATGGAGCTACAATTAGAAATATGCAGGATTTATAATCAGCTATAATAAAAGACCACAGGTCTTAGAATATTATGTATTGACAATCAAAAGAACTACTAGGCCTATGGCCAAAAATATCATACCCAGGAAAACTAATCATAATACTCAATGAAAAAAATGAACATTCAACAAAATTGCAGATTTTCAGAATTTTGCCTCAACTAAATCTGAACTCAATAAAAAAATTAACATATGAAGTCAACATCAAAGTTAATTTCAAGGGACTCAATAGTAACAAGCTGTTTATTGTTTTGTATGTGGAAATATAAGTGATATGTTTAAGACTGAAAGCAGTAATTGTATAGTTTAAAGAAAAATTGAGGCAGAACTTAGCATGATCTGATTGTAAAAAGCAACATTACATAGAAAAAGGTAAAATAGTAATTATGCAATATGAATGAGGTACAGAGGAAGAACCAACAGAAAGGCATTTAATGGGGGAGAAGAGCTAGCAGTTCTGAAAAACTACTCACATCAAGAATGGATTAAATAGGGAATTATATATGTGTGTGTGTGTGTGTGTGTACATAGAGAGAGAGAGAGAGAGAGAAAGAGAAAACATACTAAAGTAGAAGAGGTAACAGGGATAGGAAGATAGAGATAGATATAAACAAAATAAGGATCAGAAGTAGAATTTTTTAAAAGAATAATAATCATTGATCTTAGACAAAATTAAACATTAATCATATAAATATTGGGTTTATTTAAGAATAAACACTCAAATGTATGTTACAAAATCACCTACATCTTTAAAATTGGGCTCATAACTTGGGAAAGCAGATTTTTTTGCCGAGATTTATCGAACCATTCTGTTCCTTATTGTACTGTAAGTACCTCAAGAATACCTTTCTCTAGGTATTTTGGCAATCTGATCCCAAGAAGAGCCTGATAAACTCTAATTTAGCACAAATTTCAACCAACTGCCAATTTTCTAGATAACTTGTTTGTAGAGATATTCTCTGGCTGCTCAGAGACAGATACACAAAGGTCGTATCTACAAAGCTATTCCTTCAAAATGGGGCAACAGGGTGATTGCCCAGGACCCTGCAACTGTAGGATTTGGCATTTAAGAAGAGGGAAATCTATAGAGCTAAAAGTGAAGCCTCTCCAGTCTAGTTACCAATTAAAGAACTGTTATCAACTGCATAAATTTGCTGGTAAAAACAAACTTCAGTGTCACCTCACTCCATCACGAATGTCAACAGCAAACTGAGTTTTTCCTTCCAATTGCCTTCTTTATGACCAACCTGATAGTGATTTTCGATGAAGAAAAATGCAAGGTTGTAGTAAGAGTATCCCACATTGTGTTTTTTCCAGACCTCTGAACATAAACCTCTCCCCTTAAATAATCTTCAGCACTTATACATGTCTGACCATGGATATAGACTATTTGACTCAATTCACTGATTTCCTTGCTACATTGGCTGTTCTCTAAATAGTTCTTCTTTAGCAATTTCCTCTTTTAAAGGGCAGGGAAGAAAATGACGTATCCAATTTACAGTGGGTTGGAGAATCTCTATACATGTGAGAGCTTTGTAAGGTTGGGCCCAAATGCCCAGCTGGCTCCACAGTTTTCACTAGATTGCCTAGTGAAGTAGCCATTTTGTGGCAGAAAGAATCAGTGGGTGATCAATAATTGGCTTGTTCTTTTTTTTCCACATCAAAATTTTACTGCTTTTGGAGAAGGGGCACTTAAGAGAGACTTGATTAGAGTTTTGTTCCTCCTCATTTCCTCCAGGGACCTTTAAAAAAGATTATTGCCATTTGCTTTTACATCATTTCAGAATATAGCCTTTCCCAGAAAACTTTCTCTTAGAGCAAAGATTTAAAAAGAAAGAGAAAAATTTGCATTTCAGCAAAACCAGGTAATACATCCATCATGTCTAACAGAGCATATAGTAATCTAGTCATAGCTTCCCACTTCTGAAAGACAGAGAAGTATATTTCCCCTACTTCTTGAGAATAAGTTTGGTCATTCTAAGAAGCTAAATTTCTTTATGGTTTCTCTTTATGGTTCTTTACATTTGAATTCCCATAATCATTGTGTATCTTGTTTTCCTAGTTCAATTTCCTTAATTCACAACTAGAAGGATCATAAAAAGAATGTCTTTTTTTTCTTTTGATAGTATTTTATTTTTCCAAATGCATATAAAGACAGCTTTCAACATATTTTTGAGACTCAGTCTCCCAATTTTTCTCCTTCCCTCCCTGACCTCCCACCCAAGAATAATTATTTACAGGTTATAACTCCAATCCCTTCATTTTACCTACCAGGAAACTGAGGATCTGAGACTTTTCATAACGTACTTAGGGGTAACAGATAATGGTTAATATTTATATAGCATTTACTAAGTGCTAATGCTTTATAATTATCCTATTTGATACTCACACTAACCCTGGGAAGTAGGTGTTACAATCCTCATTTTCCAGATGAGGAAATAGATTCAAACAGAGATTGAGTGATTTGCCCAGGTCACTTATCTGTCAGAAGCAGGATTTGAACAGAGATCTTTCTCACTCTTGGCCAGTGCTCCATCCACTGTGTCTTTTAGTTTTACACATTAATTCAAAATATTTTTATCTTCATAGTCGGCATTTTTACAGTACAAAAATATTAAAGTATATTTATGAACCTAAATGTGTCTATATTTATACTGGTGAATGTATTTTTCTAATTTCTTCCTACCATAAAAGTATTGTAATGAATATATTTAAAGTAGCTGGACAACTTTCCTTGGAGTCAGAGAGTCAGAGAGTCAGAAGTCAGAGTTCAAGTTCTACTCTGATGAATCCTAGCTACAGGAACTTGGCCACCTAGAGAGAAATGCTCTTTGTACCTTTAACCTCCTTGGTAGATATGCTTAGCATATCTCTGAGCCAAAAAGCACAGACATTTTCAGTCCCTTATTATTATAACTGCAAACTGTTTTCCAGAATGTGTGTACCATTTCACAACCCCAACTAATGGTGCATTACTCAAGTCAGTCTTTTCTAAATGGATAAATAATAGTGAAGGAGGCCCATAAGAAGAGAAGGGGAAACTCAGCTCAGAATGGGTGATCTGGAAAGTAAATATCAGGTCTTAAACAATTGAGTTGGTTATAGGAGTTTCTATTTCCTTTCACTTATCATCTTCTCAACGATAATCTTATCCTTGATCACAAATTTCTTTCTGTCTTGGCTTCTGGCTGTTCAGATGACTGGCATTTCAAAAAAAAATTAAAAAAAGGTTTACTTTCTAGCTGAGCAATCTCTCAAAAATCATTTTTTTAAATGAGACTTGCAGCTCACTGAATTCTCTCTTGACAGCATATCTTTTGACTTTTTTATTTCACCATGTGTTTGTTTGCATTTTCCTTATGCAACAGCTTTGTCTAACATCCTAATAGCAGGCTACAACTTGTAATTTGGATTTTGAAAGTCGTATATTTTTAAATGCCCTTTCTATTGATATCAAAGACCTTATTTCAGTGACAGAATAGAAACTGGACAACAGGAAAAAAAGATAACAAAAACAACCCTATGTCAATCTTTCAATCAGTTAATCAAGCAAGCATTTATTATTAAGTAACAGCAAAGATCTGAAGCAGTGAATATAATGCTGGTCCTAGCATAAGGGAGATTCATCTTCCTGCATTCAGATCTGTACTCAGTAGCTGTGTGACCCTGGGTAAGTCACTTAACCCTGTTTTCTCAGGTTCCTCATCTTTAAAGGGAGCTGGAGAAGAAAATGGCAAAGCACTCCAGTATGTTTACCAAGAAAATCCCAAAAGGGGTCATAGAGAATCAGACACAATTGAACAACAAAGTTCTAGGTTGCTAAGCATTGGGAAGATAAAGAAAAATAAAACCAGTCTCTGCCCTATACCAGCTTACATAGGCAGAAGAAGAAATATAATAAGTATACATATACATGTATGTCTGCATGCATATACAGATATATATAGGTCCATACAAAATCATAAAGAGAAGATGGAAGATAACTGTGTAACAGAAAGCACTAGCATAGAAAAGATTCTCTATTAGGGTACAGTTGAGCTGAGTTTTGGAAGAACGCTTCAGAAACTAAGAGGTGGAACCAAGACATGGGGAAACAATCAGTGAAAAGGTGTGAAGTTGCAAGATTCTCATGTGGGAGGAACAGAAAGATCTTTATAGCAGGGCAATGGATTGTGTAGAGGGAAATCTAAGTCAGGAAAGGGAACGGTTTGGAAAGTTTCAAATACCAAACAAAAGAATTCATATTTGATTCTGGGTGAAATAGAGTCACTGAAGTTGATTGAGCAGGGGAGATGATATGGTCAGTCCTATAATTTAGGAAAATAATTTCAGCAAGTGAGAGAAGGATGGATTAGAATGGTGAGACACTTAAAGCAGGGATAACAATTAGATGACCTTTGCAATAGTTTAGGTGGGAAGAAGATACTAGGCTGGTGGTATTGTGAAAGGAAAGAAGAGGTTGTATGCAGCAGATATTATGGAAATAAAAAGGATACGAGGTACAATGACAAAGTGGGGAGTGGAAGATGTGATTTTGAAGATGCAAACTTGGGAGACAGCTTTCAAATTGTGTTTCCTCTTCACTGATGTTGTAGTCTTCTTTCTGTGGATCACTGTCTTTTTTGCTATACATTTCATTTCCTAGCTTGCACAGAAGACAAATTTTTTATATTTTTTATCATTAATCTGTGGCCCTAAATAATTTTCTCACAACTGGAATTTCCCAAATCAATGCTAAACTCACCCCTATTTACCCCATCAACAGAGGCAAAAGGCCTTTAAAAACTAATGCTTTTTGCCCTTCAAAAAAATTTAATCTAAGCACTTAAATGTCTCATTTTCCTGCTCGACATTTTAGTTTCTCCTTTGCCTATTAGTGCCAGGCCCTGTGCCAAGAGTGGCTGTAACAGAATTCAGTAAACTTATTTTGCTGAGAGACTTTTCCAGTTTAAGAGAGTAGAAGGAGTCATTTTACATCTCCCTACACTCATCTAAGACATGAATAGGTCTATGTTTTAATAGTAATACTATCTTCACAGAGCCCCAGCTATATAATTTTTTTTAAGTTTAGAGAGGATAGCATCATTTTAAAAAGATAAACTATTATTATTATTATTCAAAATATGTCATATTGTAAAAATCTCTTCTGTAAGAATTATAATGTTTATTTGGATTAGAATATCATTAAGCATGTAATCAACAAACATTTATTAAGTCCAGTGATATGAAAAAGAGTGAACTATAATCTCCACCCTCAAAGAATTTATATGCTAGGGAAGAAGATGTGTAGGGAATATATAGGGGGAGTACATGTATAAATGTATATTTACAAATATGTGTGTAAATATATACAGTTATCCTTTCCACACTATAGGGGTTAGGGGCTCAATTTCCCAAGATCTGGAAAATCCAAATAAAATTTTTGTCCTTCCCTGTGTACCAGAGAATTCTGAATTTTTTCTTTTTCTTTTAAAAAAACATTAACAGAACCTTCTTGAAAAATTTGGGTTACTATTACACAATACTATACATATATTTTTATACATTTCTGACTTTCTAAACTTTTTCTACATCATTTGTTGGCCTTTTTATATCATCTATGGCTTCTGCAAAACTCCCAAACAGTTCACACACATGCACACCGACACATACCCATACATTACACATATACATACATACAAATGTATGTGGACATGTATGGATGTGTCTGTGTGCATATGTATGTATACATTAAATATGTATATATGCATGTATGCATGTATATATAATGGATAGTTTGAGGAAGGGGTTCTTTAGAATTTTAGTGAATCACAAAAACTTTCATTATACATGTAAAAGGAAAAGGACTCCAAAAAGAGAAGGTAAAAAAGGAAGATTGCTGTAAACTTAGAGGACAACCAAAACATGGAATTGGATGATGGATCATTATATATATGAGAAACAGTGAGTAGGATAATAAACATGGAACAGAGAATTTTAGGAAGGGAGTAAAGTATTTAAAAAATGGAAAGGTAGAAAGGAACCAGGTTGTAAAGGGCTTTAGGCATCAACTGGAGGCATTTATATTTGGTCTTAGAAATAATAAGCAGCTACTGTAGATTGCAGAGTGAGAGGATGAGGTGATCAGACCCATGTGTTTGGAACGTCACTTTAGCCCTCTTCAAAAGATGGATTGGAATGAGGAGAGACTTGAGGAAAGGAGATTGAAAAGGAAGATCTTGCCAAAAGTCTAGGTGAAAGATCAAATATGTGCTGAGAATGATCAAATATGATTTATGTAAATAATTTGGATGGTTTTTGTGAAACAGTTAAATGTATACAGCAATAGATTATTTCTGATAAATGAAAAGTACAGACTTTTCAGGTTCCTTCATGATCCCTTCTAGCCACATCCCCTATCTATTACAAAGTCAATTAAATCCCCAATTGATCACCCCAATTCTTTTTTTTTCTGAGACAATTGGAGTTAATTGACTTTCCTAGGGTCACACTGCTAGAAAGTATTAAGTGTCTGAGGCCAGATTTGAACTTAGGTCCTCCTGACTTCAGGGTTGGTGCTCTATCCACTGTGCCAACCTAACTGCCCCACCCTAATTCTTATTACTCTAAAATGCTTTTAAAGATTGAAGTTAACTGCCTGTCCTTCCTCATTTGCTGATTGACTTACTGTTAGTTGCCTTCTCTGAATATACCTTAGAATGCCCTGCTTATTTGTTGAATGAATTAAATAAGTAGATAGATGGATAGACAGGCAGACAGACAGGAAGACAGATAGATAGATAGATAGATAGATAGATAGATAGATAGATAGATAGATAGACAGACAGACAGAGGATAGATAATGTTCTTTTCTTTTAATGGAAGGTCAAGCCCTAATTTATTTTGGAAACTTTTAATGGTATGGTATGGTTTGGAACCATAATAATGGTATTCTCCAACTCCTAATACTCTAAGTATTAGCTAATTCATTAAATATTGTTTTTTTCTTTATTAAAGCTTTATATTTGCAAAATATATATGTATGGATAATTCTTCAACATTACAAAGCTTTCTGTTACAAATTCCCCCCCCCAATCTCCACCCCTCCTCTAGATGGCAGAAAGTTCACTACATGTTAATTATGTTAAAATACTTGAGAAATTGAATACATGTGTACATAATTCCACACTTATCTAGTTGTGCAAGAAAAATCATATCTACAAGTAAAAAAAAAATCTGAGAAAGGAAACAAAATGCAAGCAAACATCAATAGAGAGCATGAAAATATTATGTTGTAGTCCACATTTTATATCCCTCTCTCTGGGTGTATATAGCCTTGTTCACACTGAACAATTGGAACTGGTTTCAAACATTTCATTGTTGAAGAGAGCCATGTCCATCAGAATTGATCGTCATATAGTACTGTTGTTGCCGTGTATAATGATCTCCTGGTTCTGCTCATTTCACTCAGCATCAGTTCATGCAAGTCTCTCCAGGACTCTCTGAAATCATCCTGCTGGTCGTTTCTTATAGAACAATAATATTCCATAAAATTCATATACCATAATTTATTCAGCCATTCTCCAATTGATGGGCATCCACTAAGCTTCCAGTTTCTAGCCACTACAAAAAGGGCTGCCACAAACATTTTTGCACAAGTGGGTCCCTTTCCTTCCTTTAAGATTTCTTTGGGATATAAGCCCAACAGAAAAACTTCTGGGTCAAAGGGTATGCAGAGTTTGATTACTTTTTGAGGATAGTTCCAAATTGCTCTCCAGAATGGTTGGATCTGTTCACAGTTCCACCAACAATGTATCAGTGTCTCAGTTTTCCCACATCCCCTCCAACATTTGTCATTATCTTTTCCTGTCATCTTAGACAATCTGACAGGTGTGTAGTGGTACCTCAGAGTTGTTTTAATTTGCATTTATCTGATCAATAGTGATTTGGAGCACCTTTTCATGACTAAAAATAGTTTTAATTTCATCATCTGAAAATTGTCTGTTCATATCCTTTGACCATTTATCAATTGGAGAATGGCTTAAATTCTTATAAATATGAGACAATTCTCTATATATTTTAGAAATGAGCCCTTTATCAAAACCCTTAAATGTAAAAATGATTTCCCAATTTATTGCTTCCTTCCTAATCTTGTCTGTATTAGTTTTGTTTGTACAAAAACTTTTTAATTTAATATACTCAAAATTTTCTATCTGGTGTTCAATTAAGAGTTCCAGTTCTCCTTTACACATAAATTTATTCCATCTCCACAGGTGTGAGAGGTAAACTATCCTATGTTCCTCTAATTTGCTTATAATATCACTCTTTATATCTAAATCATGAACCCATTTAGATCTTATCTTGGTATGTGGTATTAGGTGTGGGTCAAGCCCTAATTTCTTCCACACTAGTTTTCAATTTTCCCAGCAGTTTTTGTTGAATAGTGAGTACTTATCCCAAAAGCTGGGATCTTTGGGTTTATCAAACATTAAATCGCTATAGTTGTTGCCTAGTTTGTCCTGTGATCCTATCCTATGCCACTGATCAACTGTTCTATTTCTTAGCCAGTACCAAATGGTTTTGATGACTGTTGCTTTATAATATAGTTTTAGATCTGGTACAGCAAGGCCACCTTCATCAGCCTTTTTTTTCATTAATTGCCTTGAAATTATTTACCTTTTGTTCTTCCAAATCAACTTTGCTACTATTTTTTCTTGATCTGTAAAATAATTTCTTGGGAGTTTGATTGGTATGGCACTAAATAAGTAAATTAGTTTGGGTAGTATTGTCATTTTTATTATATTCTCTCGGCCTACCCATGAGCACTTGATGTTTTTCCAATTGACTAGGTCTGACTTTATTTGTGTGGAAAGTGTTTTGTATTTTAGTTCCTATAGTTCCTGACTTTCCCTTGGCAGATAGATTCCCAAAAATTTTATACTATCAACCTTAATTTTAAATGGGATTTCTTTTTGTATCTCTTGCTGCTGAACTTTGTTGGTAATATATAAAAATGCTGCTGATTTATGTGGATTTATTTTGTATCCTGCAACTTTGCTAAAGTTGTGAATTGTTTCTATTAATTTTTTAGTTGAGTCTATAGGGTTCTCTAAGTATACCATCATATCATCTGCAAAGAGTGATAATTTGGTTTCCTCATTACCTACTCTAATACCTTTTATCTCTTTTTCTTCTCTAACTGCCAAAGCTAACATTGCTAATATAATATTAAATAGTAATGGTGACAGTGTGCAACCTTGTTTCACTCCTGATCTTACTGGGAATGGTTCTAGTTTGTCTCCATTACATATGATGCTTGCTGATGGTTTTAAGTTGATGCTACTAATCATTTTAAGGAAAAATCCATTTATTCCTATATTCTCAAGTGTTTTTATTAGGAATGGGTGTTGGATTTTATCAAAAGTTTTTTCTGCATCTATTGAGATAATCATATGATTTTTGTTAGTTTGGTTATTAATATAATTGATTATGCTGATAGTTTTCCTAATATTGAACTAGCCCTGCATTCCTAGTATAAATCCTACTTGGTCATTGTGTATTATCCTGGGAATGACTTTCTGTAATCTCATTGCTAATATCTTATTTAAAATTTTTGCATCAATATTCATTAGGGAAATTGGTCTATAGTTTTCTTTCTCTGTTTTCACCCTCCCTGGTTTAGCTATCAGCACCATATCTGTATCATAGAAGGAATTTGGTAATACACCTTCTTTCCCTATTTTTTCAAATACTTTATATAGTATTGGAATTAATTAATCTTTGAATGTTTGGTAAAAATTCACATGTAAATCCATCTGGCCCTGGAAATTTTTTCTTAGGGATTTGATTAATAGCTTGTTCTATTTCTTTTTCTAAAATGGGGCTATTTGAATAATTTATTTCCTCTTCTGTTAACCTGGGCAATCTATATTTTTGTAGATATTCCTCCATTTCATTTAGATTGTCAAATTTATTGGCATAAAGTTGGGCAAAGTAATTCCTAATTATTACTCTAATTTCCTCTTCATTTGGAGGAAAGTTCTCCTTTATCATTTTTGAGACATTTCTTTAAAGTAAGAATATTCATGCCAGCCAATTTTTTTCAATTCCCATCGTACTATACTCTTCTGGCTTCATCATACTTCTCTTTCATCTATATTTTATGTGTCAGACAGATCTTCATTTAAATCATGTGTTCTTTGAGGGCAGAAATTGACTTTTGCCTTCCTTTATATCTCCAATACTGAATCTAATGTCTGCTAGGTAATTAATAAATGTTTATATTCAACTGATGGATCCTGTGACTTATAATAAGCAGTATTCTCTAAACTCTAATGCTGACATGCCTTTAAGGAGGGAGAATGGATCAAATAGGATTTTTAGAGATATTTCCTGCTAAACCTGAGCATATTCTTCATTATATCCCATGTTCCTAGGTATAAAAACATTTTCAGTATTAGGAAAGCGTTTGCAATATGTTATCAGGGTTATGTGTATGTCCAAACAAGAAAAAAAAAAAAAAGCATTAGCTCTGGAATCAGAGGCCCTAGGTTCAAATTCTCTTACTTTTATGACCTCAGGCAAGTCATTTAAATTCCACTGTCTTTAATTTTTTCATCAATAAATTGACAGGATTGGACTAGGTGATCTCTGAGGTTGGTACTAAATCCAAACGTGTGATACTATAGTACTAGTATCAAATCTGTCTTCAGTTCCCAAGGAGAAGGGCAAGTAGTGGACTATACCACCAAATGAGGAGGAACCCCAACTCAAGGTCCCAAGCCATTGAGACATTGCTTGCTGACCACACTCCAGGCTTCCAAACCTCACCTTAATTCTGCCTTTGCTACATGCTCACATTTGATCTCTCTGTGTGTGGAATTACATGAGATAGTTTTTGTTTGTTTGTTTGTTTTAAAGATGCCTACTTCCCTCACTCTGGCCTCTTTTCTTAAATTCCCTGGCTACTGCAGCCATCCCAATGGAATCAACTAGTTTGGGGATCCCTGCCAGTTGCTTATGGCAGCCTGAAATTTAGAAATACCTGGAACCAACTTGAGCGTGTACAAGTCCCAACTGAACTGTGTCTCAGTGGCCAGCCATGGGTCTTGTTCCCATTATGCTTACAGTTATAATCTGTCCTCCACACATCCACACCAGGGAAGGTGAGTTTCAATGCAAATTAGTCTAGACTTGAGAGGTGAGCGAAATCCTAAAACTTAGGTCCTATCTTGCTGCAATGTTCACCTGGTGGCTGAAATCATTAGGTACGCATATTAACTTAGTTTCCAGATCTTAAGATTTCTTTTCATAAAATCTGTATCCCCTTCTCTGCACATGCATAATTACCACTCTAATTTAAGGTCTTAACACCTTTCCTAGACCAAAGCTTCTTAAACTGTGAGTTTCCACTCCAAGTAGGGTCACATAACTGAATGTGGGGACTGTGAAATTATTTATTATTAGTAAATGTTTGATTTGTATGTCTACATATCCAGGGTCAAGTAAAAAATTCTCAGGCAGAAAGGGTTCACAAGTGAGAAAAGTTTAAAAAGCCTTGACTTAGACTACTACAATAGCTAATATACATATAAGTTTTCCTTTTAGAATGATGCAGGGACATTTTTTGTCTGCTTTTCTCCTTTCACACTTACATGTATTATTTTTATCCAAAAGGTTGCAGATATTGTTACCATTAAAAAATAAATTTATTTTAAAGCATTAAACATGGAATGGGAAGGATGCTTCTTACATAATGTTCCATGCTGCTATTGTAATTGACATGGGCACTCAATCAGGAAGCCTAGCAAGTCCATAATAATTTTGACAGACAGAAAAATTGTTTTACTGTGGCATCGGGTTTCACACCAAACCAGAGGACAATTCAACAACAGGAACACTATAAACTATTACAGAAATTAAATTGGTCTGACTTTAATACCTATCATGCTCCAGATACTGTGTGAAGCTCTGGGAATAAAAAGAAAGATGAAATTGGAAAATAATATGTGAAAAATTCAGCATAGATCTACATCTCACAACCCATACCAAAATAAGGCCAAGATGGGCATATGATTTGTGCTTGAAGGGTGACACCATAAGCAAATTAGGAGAGCATGGGATAGTTTATTTACCAATTCTTTGGAAAAGAGGAATTTATCATCAAAGACCTAAAGAACATTATGAAATGCAAAATGGACAAATTTGATTACATTAAATTAAAAAGGTTTTGCACAAACAAGATTAAAGGGGATGTACAAACCTGAGGAAATATTTTTATAGTCGGGATTTCTGACATAGGCCTTATTTATAAAATATATAAAAAACTGTATCAAATGTATTAGAATACAAGTTATTCCCCAATTGATAAAAGGTTAAAGGATATGAACAGACAATTTTCAGATGATGAAATAAAAGCCATCTATACTCATGTGAAAAATATTCAGGGCATAATTACAGTGAGGTTTGGAAGATTGAAGCATGGTCAGTAATTATTATTGATTAGAGAAATTAAAACAACTTTGAGTTACCACTTCACACCTCTCAGATTGGGTAAGATAACAGGAAAACATAATGATGAATGCTGGAGAAGATGTGAGAAAAGTAGGACACAAATGTATTGTTGCAGATGTTAAATAATCCAACCATTTTGGAGAGCAATTTGGAACTATGTCCAAAGGACTATAAATCTGTGCTTATACATTGACCTAGAATTGCCATTACTGGGTCTGTATCCCAAGGAAATCATAAAGGAAGGGAAAGGACCCACTTGGGTAAAAAATTATTTGTAGCAGCTCTTTTTGTAGTAACAAAGAAATGGAAAAGTAGTAGATGTCCATAAATTGGGGAATGACTGAATAAATTGTGATATATGAAGGTAATGGAATTCTTCTATAAAAAAGATAAGCAACTTGATTTTAGAAAGGCCTTGAAAGATTTACATGAACTGATGCTGAGAGAAACAAACAGAGCCAAGAATATATTGTACACACTAATAGCAAGATTGTGAAATGATCAACTATGAAAGAATTATTTCTTTTCAGAGTTTAGTGATCCAAGGCAATCCTGATAAACTATGGATAGGAAATGCCATCTGCAGATGCATCCAGAAAGAAAATGATGGATATTGAATGTAAAAACAGAGAGAATGAAGGGTAGTCCTTCAAGTCAGGAAATAGTGAGTTCATATCCTACTTCTGTCACACTCTAACAGTTGAAACCAGAACGATTTTCTTTATCTGCTTTTATAACAGCCTTTTCACTTTGGAATATGTGAAATATATAACAAGCTCACTTACCAAGACATATAAGAATTATATGAATAAAATTGAGAATACTGGAGAAATAAAAGAAGTCATGTGAAAGACATAATTTAATAATTACTAAATGAACTGAAAGTTATGATCAAAGAAAAAGTCTAAAAAATCTATTTCAAGGAATTTATAAGGAAAACTACACTGATATCTTAGATCTAAAAGGTAAAATATATATTTTTTAATTTTATGTGCATATATTTATTAAATTTTACATCCATGCATGTCTATATAAAATAACTAATTTCAAATAGGATAGCGACATATTTGTTCTGTAATACTTTTCTTTTAAAAAAATATTTATATGTTTGTTTTTATAAGCTCAGTTTTTGTTTTTATGTTTAGGTTGTATTTTTTTTTATTTTTTTCAGTTATGTTCAAAACATTTTTTAACATTTTTTTAATACTTTTGACTTTGGGATTCTCTCTCTTATCCCCACCCACAATTAAGAAGCCATATGTGAAGTTATGTAAAACATTTTCATAAAAGTCAAGTTGTGGAATAAAACATAGATCTGCCACTCTAATAAAAATTAAAAAAAAAACCCTCAAGATAAATTAAGTTAAAAATAAAGGGAGAGAGAGGGGTGGAGCCATGGTGGTGATCAGACAGGAGTCTCTGTAACCTCCTCTAACCTTCCCTCAAACCAACAACATATGAAGCCTCCAGACTGATTTTGAAGCAAAAAAATCCACAATATCTGGAGGACAACACAATTCTAGAAGAAGATACTCTGGAAGAACTTCAAAACAGGTCTGTTTTAATTGGGCAGGGGGTGGTCTGCTGAACCCAGACCGCAGCACAGGGAGACCGGGGCAGGGAGCTGGAGCAGGGAGCTGGAACAGGAGTCGGAACAGGAGTGGGAGCGTTGTGCTTTTCTCACACCTGGGAGTCTTCTGGGGCCTCTTGGGCCAATCTGTCCTGATTGTGGGCAGGTGGTTTGGAGGGTCTGCCTTTTGTGGGGGGTAGATTGTGAACCACTGAACCCCTGATGAGCATCGGATCTAGCTGCCATTACACAGCACCCTAGGGCGATCAATCAATCAGCAGGACTGATCAGCACCAGAAATAATTCAATCAGCAGAACTGCCCAGTAACTGAAATAATTCAATCAGCAGAACTGCCCCAGGGTGAACTAAAGCAGAACTGCCCAGCACCTGACATAATTCAATCAGTAGTACTGCCCCAGGGCAAATTAAAGCAGCTGTCCCACCTTTGCCTTAAACAGACCTCACACCTTTAAAAGAAAAAATGAATAAAAAAACCAAAAAGAGCTCTCACCATAGACAACTTTTATGGAGAGGGGGAAGAACAGACCTCAAATCCTGAGGCCCCTAAAGGTAAAGCAACGCCAGAAAAAGCCCCAAAAAGAGACATAAACTGGTCTCCATGTCACAAGGCTTTCTTTGAAGATTGCATAAAAAATCTTAAAAGAGAGTTAGAAGAAACATGGGGAAA
>JAJPUD010006793.1:0-14614 GCA_023553655.1 Myrmecobius fasciatus
AAAGCTTTGTAAAGATCAATGTTGGGGAACTACCCATACATATGTTATACAAATAAAAAGCTTTAATAAAACATTTAAAAAAATAATAAAATTTAAGGATTATGTATATGTGTATGTGTGTATAAGAGTTTTACAAGTTCTAAAGCATTATTATATAAATGTGAATTGTTATCATCCTCACTATTAACACCATTGTCTTTTTCATCATTCATCCTCATTATTAACACCATGGTACTTTTCATCATAGGCATTGAAGGACTATAGGACATTGGATATTTCCCATATTAAGGAAGGAGGACAGAGAATAAGGACAGAATCCACATGACATCCTCCACTTTCAATGTGTTTCCATATCCTTTCCCATTTTGGGTAATTTTTTTTTCTGTGCAAAGATATGTCTTTGAAAGTTCTTAACTTGATGAATACACAGATTATATATGGACACTGTCCTCCCTGCCCACCCCTGCCCCAGGCACCATTGATAAGGGAGAAGAGGGCAGAGATTCTGAACATCTTTAGGTAGAAAGGCAACATGCTACAGTGTAGAAAACATTGGCTTGCAAACTTGGAGATTTAGATTCTAATCTTATCTCTGTCATAAACTATTTTTGTGGCCATGATCAAGTCATTCTTTTCCCCTATCAAAAATGAAAGATTTGGGCTACTTGATCTTTAAAATCTCCAGTTTGAACACTTAGTGATACTGTGAATAGAAAAAATTGACGCCATTGGGCTAATAATTTGTCTATTTTTTCTGTTTAACTATTTTCCTACCCTTCTTCTTGGCCATTCACTGTTACTCCTTCCTTTACGAATCTTTAGTGTCTGGGGTATTTTTGACTATAATCCTGTTCATTTTTACTGATGGAATCCCAATTTCATGTTGGGTCCAGTCAGGAAGTTGTTTCTCCACTTCAAGGATCTTTTTATGTTTACTGGTACCTGGGAGCTGGTTCACATTTCTTGATTCCATGAAGATATCTTCTTTCAGTGACTGCATGAAATTTGATTTCTTGGGTTCTGTCCCTAGCTATCCATAGAAGAAGAAGCATCACATGGTTGCAACATTTAGAGCTAAAAGGAACCTAGGTGCTATATCATTCAGTTCCCTCACTTTACAGGTGAAGAGGATAAGGGTCAAAAAAGTTAAATGATTTGTCCAATGTCACACAATAAGTGGCAGAACTCAGGTCCTCTATGTTTCATCCACTATCCTGAATTGCAGAAGTATGGAAGGAAAGTTCAGCAAAAGCTGCTGGAGAAGTAAGGAAGAAAAGACAAACAGGAATGAATTTTGATCTTTCTCCCCTCCTGACTTTGTCTTATTTTTTTTAACAAGAAATTTTTTTCACAAGGCTTCTAAATCAGACTGCCTTTTGTGTTCATTGCCAAATGGGAAGTGGCCATATCCCCACTCAGAAGACAGGGTGGTTCACTATAGATTCATAGAATTAAAGCTCCCTCCATCAAGCAGACAAAACATGATAAATTGGAATGAGATGTAGGGGAGGAGCAAAGCAGGGTATCCTGGTGTAATATGCATCACCTTAGTATTCCTCCCCCATTGGATAGGCAACCAGCCCATCTCTTACATTTCCAGTGAAAGAGGAAAAGGTCAGTGTTCCGAAAACTCTTAGACTATCCTGCTCAGTGGTCATCAATGGCCCACTGATTTTCTTCCAGAGCTGTTCCAGTTCATACTCTGAATCTAGTGGCCACTCTTACTTCTGAAAGGATTCAACACTAAGGTAGTGATTCTAATAGTAGGACTGGTTTGAAGCAACAACAAAATTGGAATTTTGAACAGTGGAGAAAAAGAGAAGAAAAATTGTTTTGGAAATTAAATAATTTTAATAAGCTGGAATAGTATCATTGAAAGCAAGGAGTGAATAAGTACTCAGTGTCAACTGTGACAGTATAAACCAAAACAATAAGAACTAGCATTTATTTAGTGCTTTAAGATTTGCAAAGTACTTTATAAATACAATCTTATTTTATCCTCCCACACATCCCAGAGATGGATGATACTCATTAGACAGATGAGGAAATTGAGGCAGACAAAGGTTAAATGATTTGCCCAGACTCACATAGCTAGTAAGTGTCTAAGGTCTCATGTCTTCCAGAATCCAAGCCCTGAGCTCTATCCAAAGTGTCATTCATCTGTGTATGGTCATAGGATCATCATAGGCAATCCTCAAGCAGAACTATTATCTCACAAGGTCATTTACAGTCATGATGTGGAGGGATCCTTTTTTAACTTTCCTTTTTTCTTTATCTGCTAACTTTGTGGTCATTTTACTTCCAAAAGATGGACAGATACCACAAAGCAAAAGAAAATACCAGGTATACTATAAGGAGGAGAGGGAGAATCATCTTGAGACATCTCTTGAGAACTCAAGCTATATCCTTGGAGGGATACTTACAGCTTGAAACATAAGAGACTCTAGTAAGTTAGAAAATAGCAAGACTTCATGAACCAATGGCAATTTGGAATCAGAAAACTTCATTGACCATGGCAGACTCAGAGTTCCTTTGCACCATACAATCAAAATCTGAAATTCCTGGTAGGGGCTAGTGTTGAGGAAATCACTAGTCCATTTGGAGCTCTCCATGGTTCTGGCTATCACACTTGGATGTTGGATTTCTCTTTATGATTTTCAGTTCCAAACCTCAGGCCACAATCTAACTGTTCATTATTTCCATCTATGCTAATGCTTGTCAACCATCTGGCTTCTTGCCCTTAGGAAATGATGGAAGTTTGGCTGTTAGCCCAGTCCACAACTTTAGAACATGATAATTTCAAATACAAAAGCTTTATTAACTACTGATGATTTAATGAAGCAGCTGTGGATTTGGATACAAGGATCTGGGCTTGAAACTAGTCTCTGCCACTTACTGCTTGTGGACCTTAGGCAAGTCTTTTTACCACTTTGGGTTTTTAGTTGGACTAGATGGCTCCTAAATTCCCTTTTAATTATAAATCTATGTTCCCTATAATTATAAAATTATAAATATGAATCCAAATTCAATATTCTCTCTACCAAGTTGAATTTATGTTCATATAAACTTAGACTCAGGTCATCTAGACTCACCCTTATCTGAATAGGAATTCCTTCTATATCTGTACTAAATGGTCATCTAGTCATTTTTTAACACAAGTGATAAGGAAGTTACTTTTTTTCTGAGTAAATCCATTCCACTTTCATGACTATATTAGGATAATTTTCTCTGAATTAATTTGAAATATATAGCTCTATGGCTACCACCTACTATTCTTAATTATGTAGTCTCTATTCAAGTAAATTTAATTCTTCTTCTGAATGACAGCATTTTAAATATTTGAAAACAGTGTCATAGATACTCTAAGTTTTCTCTAGGCCCCAAATTCCTAGTTCCTTAAGCAAATCCTCATTTAAGATGGTTATGAATCCCTTCATAATCCTGTTCTTCCTCATAAAGATATGATCTAGAAAATAACTATTGCCTTTCATAAAATGTATAATACAGAACTAAACTTAATTCTTCGTCCTGACTATTATAGTAATCCATTTCACATTTTGACTTTCCCCATCAATTGTATATTGTGGATCTGCATAAGAAATTATATGGGAATTTGGGGGGAGTTTTGTAGAAGCAACAGATAACATGCAAAAGCCAGCATACAACACAGAAAAAGTTTAGCAACTCAAAACTACATATGAATAGTATTGTATAATATAAACCCAAATTTTACAAGAAGGTACTTTAAACACCCCATTAAAAAGGAAAAAAAAAATCAGACCTCTTCTGTACAAATTCAGACTACAAAGGGAGAGCCAAAAATTTTATCCAGATTTTCCATTCACAGGGACAATGTGCCCCTAAGCCCCACAATGTGGAAGGGATAACTATATTTTGCTATTGTTATAGTCCAAGATTGCATTATTTTTTTGACTGCTGTGTCACTCTGCTGACTCATGTTGAAGTAGTAGTCCAATAAAATCCCCAGCCTTTTTCACATGAACAATTATTTATCTATGTCTCTTTCACCTTGTATTTATTATGTTAATATTTGAATTTAAAAGGAGGATTTTATGACTATTCTTATTAAATTTCATCTTAGGACATTCCTTCATTTTATCCTGTAAATACTTGTTATATTTTGATTCTATCATCCATTATGTTAACTAGACTTTGTATTATTGTTATCTGGAAATTTGAAACCTTCTCTATTCCAGGCTCTATGTGCCAAGTTTTCTCTCTTTTAATTTGGCTTCTCACTCTCCCCTTGTCCTCATTCAGTCCTACCCTTTTTCCTGTGGGAAAATTTACCTCTTAATTTTCTTCTTTTGAGACCAATTTAAAAAAAAAAACCTTTCACTCAATCAATAAATAACAATCTGTTAAGTACTAAATATGTATTCCTTTTGACAGTAAAAACTGTATAATATAATATCTATTAGATATAACTGTTATTATATTAGTTGTACAAAAGGTTGGAGAAATCACTGTTATTTTTGAACGTGTATATAATTGGTAGAGTATTCACCTAGGATAGCAGATAAGCATATAGTCAGTTGGTTGGTTGTTGCCTTTCATGCTTAAAGAGAAACAAAACAACATAATTATGGGGTTAAAAATAGTGGTTAATCAGACCAATAGGAACTTGGAAGGCTTTATCACAAGTTGATTAGGCATAAATAATCCATAGACATCTCCATAGAGATGTCCCTAAATTTGTGCATCTCACACTTTTTTGAGTTCCTGCAAAGAGTGCCTTCTTTGATGTAGGTAAGCCATGTTGGGAAGTCAGTATCTCCCATATTTCCCAACTGGTTCTAAAGCTTTTTAGAGGTACTTTGAGAATGTGCTTCTTCTGATTTCCATGTAAGTGCTTGTTTTGTTTGAGTTCTACATAAAAAGTGTAAGCCAGTGGGTCCTGAATCTTATGGAATACATCTTTGAAGGATAAAAAAAAAAGATTGGGAATAGTAGTGTGACTCACTTTTTAGTCCAATGGGTTTTGCTAATTAAGCTATCTTCAGTATTAAGCATAGGAGCAATGAAAAATAAAATAGAAGTCCTTATGGCCATACAATACTCCCTTCCCCTAGTCACAGATACATGCAGTACTAGGGAGCTCAGATCATTCTTTTTATTGGGAATCATGGGATCTTAAATATGTACAATAAAGAGCATTTTGAATTTACATTATTCATTGCAAGATTTTAGTAAATCTTGTCAAATGATAATGTTTAGATAAGAAAAAAATTTTTAAATGCAGCATAATACATAATATAATGGCAAGTGGAGGACTTTCATGGTTAGCAAAGCTAAGTAACAAAGTTAGAAAGTAACAGTACAAATTGTATTTATAAATGAAATCCGAGTAACAGAGAGTAATAGTATAAATTGTACTTATACATGATGATCCTCTTCAACATCTCCAGTTCAGATTTAAACTAAAATAACTTGAAGGGATACTAGGTTTTTACTTATTCCCAAAGACAGTGATTCAACATTCTTCTTTGGCAAAAGAGATTACCAATATCCTGAGGATTATTGAAAATGTATAGACATGACCAAAAATCATTATATTTCATAGTACAAAAACTCTGGCATGTATACACCTTGAATATTAGATGGCATTCTGGTTATAGATCTAAAAAATTAAAATGGAAGATGAAACTCTAGGCAGACAACTAAAATATCTTCAGGGAGGATACAGAATGCTTTATGAGGACAAAATGACTCATAAGATTAGGACTCTTCAGTCTTGAAAAATGAAGGCTGAAATATAATTGATGATTGAAAAAATCATGAAAGGTCATAATTGCTTATATGCAAATGGAACTCCTATATTATAAAGACCTTTAAATCTATAAGGCACAAGTATTTTGTCTCCATTTATAGGAAACTAAGGTTTTCAGTAATGAAATAACTTGCCAATGATCATGCAATTAGTCAATGTGGGAGTAAGTCTAAACACAGATTGCTATACAAAATCTAGTGATGCTTGAACATCAATACAGCTCATAACATGTCAGCAAATTTGCTTACCAACAATAAGACAATTTCACAGTTGGAAGCAGACTCGGGATTGATGACATAAAGAGATGATAGCAGATAAAATGAGTAGCTTCTTAAAGTCATCTTTGAATTTCTGCCCATCCTTCCCAACTTCATCCCAGAATTCACAATTATCAGTATCCTTTCTTTTCTTCAGATCCTTTATTATTTTCTACCTTACCCATGACACAATCTTGAAAATCCAGTTATTTGGGTATAAGTCTTATATTCATTACTAGAATGTATATACCCCCATAAGGCAAAGGACTGTCTCTGACATAACTCTCACACACAATTTCATCTAAACTTTCCTTGAATAAATTAATTCAGAAAAGATAATTTGAGTACTTATTCAAAAGCCATTGGGGAGTACAATTGGGAATAGAAAATAGATTAAAGTGTTAAAAACCTTAATTTGGTTACAATTTTAAAGAGTATATATCTTAGAAAGTATATCATCAATCTTAGAGAATATATAATCAAGCTGATTCATTTTACATTCGCTAAAATATTGGATATTATTATTACTAGTAGTAGTAGTAGTAGTAGTAGTAGTAGTAGTAATAGCAATATTGATCCCAAAGATAATCTTGAAATGAGCTCACAGTAGAGTTCCTTAGAAATATAATTCTCCATTTGTAAATATTCAAGTGATAATGGAATTTCAAATGCATCAATGATATACTTCAATGCCAAAATACTTTGTACAACTAAGCTGGATTTCATTATTCTTTATCCAGAACATAAAACCCTTGTGATTTTTTTCTACTAAAAAAATATCCTGGAGAAGTCATTAAGAGCCTTTACAGATGTTTTCTTAATTACAGCTTTTGGTTTAGAAATTTCTTAGATTTCATGTTCTTTGCATGTTTGATGCTATAAGCATAACAAGGCCATGTGGGAAAATTAGGGAAGTTTTTTCCCCCTCTGGAACAAATTTCTTTCTCCTGGCATTTCCTTTATTACTTCAGGACTTTAGCAAATTATATGGTGAAGTTCCAGGTTTTGTCAAGCTATGGGACACCTTTCTGCTTCAAACTTTTAAAACCTGGCTGTGAGATTATAGCCACAATATACTTGGGGTGCTCTTCCTCATGTAGTTACCTGAGGAAGCCAACTTTAAGAAGAAATTGTCTAAATGTATTATCTTTTATGGTACAGGGAATGCATTAATGGAATTTTGCCTTATGTATGTATGTTCTCATCACAAGCCAAAGAAAGATGATTTTCTTTGAACCAGACTTCTGCTTTCAGAGTAAGGAATTCTGAGTGAGAATCCTGCCCCCATCCCCAATGCCTTCTACCCAGATTGATCTTTGTTTTCTCTGCAAGTCATAGTCTTAGAGAATTCGGGCCTGGAGCACTAAGTCATTCAGTGTCTTGCCCAGGTTCGTGCAATCTCTATTTGTCAAAAAGGGGGCTTGAGTAAGTGTTTTCCTGGCTGGGGAGTTGGTTCTCCAGCTTGCTACAGTTCCTTTTTGAAATGTGACAAGGATTCTACAATAATGATATTATAATGAATGTCAGTTCATTTAAAATGTGTATTGCTTGCTTTTTTGTTTGTATTCCTGATGCTTAGCCTGTTTCATCACATAGTATGCATTTATATAAATGCTTGTAGATGAATTGAATTATATCTTATATCCTGTGAATAGTTTTGTGACTTTAAAACAAATCATTGACAATTTTTTCATTCAAAGGGTTCTAACAATTGATAATCATATCAATTCTAATCTCTATAATTTTCTCTTGCCCAATATATTTTAAAGATATGTATAAATAATATAACTCTAAAAACTTACGTAATACTCAATTTGGACTATTAGTAAAAGCCCTTTTGAAGAAGGACAATTAAGAAATTATTTGAAATAGATGAGAGATATTGATTAATGTGTAGAGGCTGCAGCAATGGAAAGGCTGCTACTGTGAGTGAAAAAATGGTGTAATGTCAAAACTAGCTAGGTAAATTGCATTATGTATGCCAAACATTATGTGAACTTTAAAATAATATGTAAATGTCAATCATTATTATTAATGTTTGTTATTAATAATGATCATAATGTCAGAGAATCACGTTTTTTCTTGCCTGTCTGATGACATTGGATATGACATCTACAGTAGAATGAGAACATGTCATAATCTACTCATTTATTTTATCACATCAAAACTTTATTTCAAAGATTTAATTTAGTCAACATCCTTATCATTGCATCTTCAGCACTTTAAAAAAGTATCTGATATACAGTAGGTACTTAATTAATCATTGTTGAATTAAATTGGATTGGACTGAATAATGAACACTCCCACCACATTTTTTTTCTATAATAAGTTGAATAGAACGGGCATTGATTCCAGATTTGGAAGACCTAGGTTCAAAAACTGCCACTGACATTACTTATGTGAGCTTAGGCAAATCACTGATGTTAAACTAGATTTTATATAGCTAGATATCTCTATTTTTTCTGGCAAAATGATAATTTCAACTACTTCCTCTTTCTATGTTATCATTGTTTTTCTTTCTCTCCTTTCACAGAATCTACACACAAAAAAATCCCTAATTTCTCTATAATTCTAAAATCAATTTGCCACACTGCCCTTAAAATTATCGCTCATTAGGAGGTAACAGTCCTTCTCAGGAAGGTACAACACCATGTCTCTAAGTTTTTGTTTCACCTGGAACAATGCATCTATATAACAAAAAGTGTGCATCAACTTTTTTCATTACAACCAAGTTAATCATCCCCCAATTTGCCACGAGTTCTGAGGAGAGGGTACTAATTATAGGAAGAGAGAGAGACAGACAGATAGAGAAAGAAAAAAAAAAGATTAGAAATCACTGTCTGCTTATATACTCTCGCAGGATTTAAAACATTTCCTCTGGTCAATCTTTTTGATGTTGTTGTTACCATTTTTATTCAAAGGATCATATATCTGGAAATATAAGTTCTAGTCTAAAATCAGTGAAAGACTAAGAAATACATATTCCTAGGATAACTCACAATTTAGGACTATAATCTGATTTTCTTACTCTGGGGAACACTGTTCTTTTGGGTATCTCCATCCTTGTGATAAATGAAATTGCTTCTCAGATATTCTTGAAATGTATTAAGTTTTTTTAAGGAAACAACCACCTTAAGCATGGAGTCTACAGTACTTTCTAGTTCTGCTCCTTTGGCTGAGGTAGCATTTTATCTTTTTAGTGAAAAGCAATTCCCTTTTAAGCCTCACAACTTCAAAACTATTTCTGTATGTTCTCCATGAACTTAGTTTTTCTCCTCTCAAGAGCAGCACAGGTATATATATCTGAAAGGTTGTTCCTTCCTCAAGCTAAGGCTCTAGAAACAGCAGCTTTTCTCATTTGCTTTCCAATTAGTAGAGAATTTTTCTTTCTCTAATCAGTTTCCAGCATCAGAATTTTAATCAAATCAGCTCCCTTCATTATTTGCAAAGCCTATCTAGTCAACTGGTCTCAGCTATGTTGTGCTTCTATTCTACTCTGCTTCTCTCTTCTGGTGAAGTTTGTCACTTCTGAAGGCTTCTCAGTTCCATCACCTTCAGAATACAATGTCTAATACTGATTCCTACTTTCTAATTTCATGACTTCCCCTGTCTTCTATCTCAAAATCCCAGCTTCCTTAGTGACACACCTCCATCTTAGGTTAAGAAACTCCAAATTCATGTTCCTCTCAGATATAACAAAAATAGTCAATGTAGTTTTTAATTTCCCATGGTCCCCCAAAAGTTCTTTGATTAAGAGTTTCCCACAGATGAACCTCATGGTCCTAAAAAACAGTACATATAAATTAGCTACTAGAAAACAATGTACTACAATCATTTTAAGAAATATTTCAGTACTTTTGCCTCCAAAGGGGTTGTTTTCATTCAGGTTCTCTCAAAACTTTCTCCCAAGCTATTTTTCTCAATTTCTAATACAAATGCTTTTATTATTCCCCAATAAAATGTTCACATAAGAAGGGAGTACTGTCTTCCATAACAAAATACATTTAAATTATAAATTAAATCAAATAATTTAATTTAATGCCAAATGATCATTTTAATTATGCTGTATTTGTATATGATAACATATTTATTAAAAGTAAATTATATTTATTATGAAACCAAATACATTATACTTAATTATATTTATATATTATGTTTTATAAATTAGAGTTATTCCTTCCAAATTGTGGGTATTAGGAGTATGACATCTCCATGATCTGGAACATTATAAAAATTTTTGGCCTTCCCTTTGTACCAGAGAAGAAGTCTAAATTATTATCGGATTAAAATATGTGCTATTATACAATACTACCCATATATTTTGTTTGTTTCTTAACATTTTTGTGTCAACCACTGGCCTTTGCAAGTCTTCTACAATTTCTGCAAAATTCCCCCAAATTAAAATACCCTCAAAACTCCACCCCCCAAAATACAACTTAACTTTAATACCAACTTACAATATATCAAAATCATAATAGGGAAAGTCATGATATGGAAAGGATAACTGAATGTTTAATTCTAAAACATTGGAACCTTGATAGATCTCTAGTAAAGTAAAGATTGTAATCAATTCATAAAATATTATTTCTTTTTTTTTTTTTTTGCTTTTTGCTGAGGCAATTGGGGTTAAGTGACTTGCCCAGGGTCACACAGCTAGGAAGTGTCTGAGACTAGATTTGAACTCAGGTCCTCCTGACTTCAGGGCTGGTGCTCTAACCACTGCGCCACCTCGCTGCCCCAAAATATTATTTCTTTATCCATTGGGTTTATCTTGTTTGGACTGCTAACCCTGTCTCTTTGAGTGACCATGGATCTCATAGAGGAGACTCTCACTGTGATTATTGGTTGTCACAACACAAACATTTGGAGAATCTCAAAAACTTTAAGAAATCCTTTCTCTTTGTTTTTTTTTTTTTTGGTAGTATATCCTTTATGAGCTTGATAAATGCCTTTGACAAAAACAATATTTTCCAGTTCTAAACTTTACTTGATGTTTATAGCATCCTTGAACAAAGTTATACTTTCAAAGATAGTGGCTTATATACTTAGTATGAGAAGGGACTTTAAAAGTTAAATAAACAATTCCTTGAAGTAGTTAGGTGACACAGTTGACAGAGTGCAGGGTCTGAAGTCAGGATAACTCAACTTCCTAAATTCAAATCTAGCCTCAGTCTCTTACTAGCTGTATGACCCTGGGCAAGTTGCTTAACCCTATCTGCCTCAGTTTTCTCATCTGTCAAATGAGCTTGAGAAGGAAATGATGAATCACAGCAGTTATCTTTTTAAGAAAAACCCCAAAGGGGTTATGAAGATTCAGGCATGACAAGATGAACAAATGACAAAGCAGTACTTCAAATTTTACAAATGAGGATGTTGAGATCCAGAATAGCAAAATAATTAGCCAAAGCAATATTGCACTTTTTTTCCCCACTGTGGCAAGATGGCTCCCTGTCCAGCATTTTCCCTATTATGGGTTTTTCAGGAGACCTGAGTCTACTGACAGAGCATGATTGAGTGATCATTTTGAATTATCTAAGCTTCAACTGTTCTGTCTTCTACCTAGTCTTCTCAGTGTTAAAGTTTTTTCTGCTTTTTCTCTAGCTGTGTCAGCTAAAGAATGACTGTGATTCTCAGTAATACAATGATCCAGCTCTATTCTGAAGGACTTATGATGAAAGGTCTTTATGATGAAAATGCTATATATATACTCAAAGAAAGAACTAGTTGTATCTAAATACAGATTTGAAGCTTACTTTTAATTTTTTTTATTTTTCTTGAGGGTTCTTTTGGGAGGTGGAGATCTAGATTTCTTTTTACAACATGAGTTTCATGGAAATGTTTTGCATAATTTCACATGTGCCTTCTCAGTGGGGTGGGGGTGAGGAGGAAGAGAAATAATCTGGAACTCAAAGACTTTAAATGTTAAAAAAATGTTTTACATGTAGCTTTGAAAAATAAAATATTAAATAAAAAAAATCTTTCCTCCCTCCCTTTTTCTTTTTCTCTTTTCCTTCCTTTCCCTCCCCTCTTCTTTCCATCCTTCTGTAATTTCTTCCTCCCCTCCTTCATCCCTTCCTCTTTTCCTCCTTCCTTTCTTTAATCCTCTTTTCTTTCTATCCTTTCTCCTTCCCTTCCTTCTTTTCTTCCAATTGGTATATATAGCTATCACCAATGAAAACAGTGAGGCAAAGCACCATCTCTTCATAACTTAATTTGTATGAGTTTAAGAATCATCAAAGGGAAATTAAGGACAATCATTCTCTCAGGTTGAAAAATCTAAAAGCTAAAAATTTCAAAATCTTGTCTTTGTCAAATGAGCTTGTAAGGGGAAAGTGATACAACCATGAGATCACTGTCTACTTTCAGATGATTTCCTGTTTCCTGTATATTTAAATACATAGGGAATAATCCTTCTATTAAAATGAGGCCCTATATATGAAGTTGGGCAGAAGTTCAATGAAAAAAGAAAAAAAAATCTATGTTTGCCAAATACCAGATGCAAAAAGCATAAATGCTGCCAGAATAAGTGGGGGAGAGCTTTATTTGTGGTGGACTGCCTAGAATACTTAGAGATCTCCAAGGCCAGATAGGCATGTGTCAAGCAGACTCATTTTAACCATCCATTTCCTCAGAACAATAAAAGTTTAAAAGAGTTTTTCTGCCTTTAGTGGTTTGAAATTACAATTATGGGTCCCAGAGGTCTGGCTTGATTGAAACCTTTCATTCAGGCAGGTTGCACTGCCTGACTCAGTCACTCACTAACATCAGGATCACCCATATGTCTAAGCCTGAGGTCTCAACAATGCTGTTTGTACTTTCTGTTCTCTGTTATCTTAGAAGTTGAGTACAAGTGTTGTAAAGCCTAATACTTCTTTACTGAGGCTCCTGTGGGTGGTAGTTAAGAGATGCTTTTGCAGGAGAGTAGAGAAGGGAGAAAAGAGAGAAGGGAAGGGAAAGGTGAAAAGAAAGGAGAGGAAAGATTGGAAGAAGGAAGAAATGGAGAAAAAGAAGATGGAAGATAAAGTAGAGAGGAGGAGGGGGAGTAAAAAGAAAGGTGGTGGGTAGCAGATGCAGGGATGCAGAATGTAAGTTATACAAATGTCTACACTTTGGCAGTCACAAAAAATTTCCTTAGCTAGGGTCTAGTCCCTAGCTTTTTAGATTTAATATTTCCACTTCATAATTTCATCTGGGTTTCAATGAGCTGTAGAATATAAATTCACATTAATTAAACATATACAGTTAATAAATCAGAATGTCACTTCATTAATCTATGTAGTAATGACCAGTCATTTATACAAGACACTCCCTCTTAGGAACTCCTCTATTTGCAGGGCAGAGTTACAAAACATACTATTGGTTGCTGAATATAGAACTTGAGGAAAGTAAGGTAGGTGTGCTTTGGGGAATATTTCTATCGCCTTGTGAAAGCTTTGTGAATTTTTCTTCTTCCATTGAAGAATGTTTCATTCTAAGGAATTGGTATATTGCATCCTAGAAAAACATTGACTTTTGTTTTTACTTTCTGACTCTTCCTTATCTAGACCACTATTTTTATGACATAACCTAAAACAAGTTGTAAATAAATAGATAATGCTTTATTTAATTTATGACAGTTGAATTTCTTTGACAAGATTTAGGAGTCTCTTCAGGTCCATCAGAAAGGTATTTACAAATCAAATCTGAAAGTGACATTTTTTAAACTTCTTGCCCAAGTTACGGAGGTTATTTTCAACTTTTCATGACCTATTTGGAGTTTTCTTGAAAAAAAATCATTTGTAATTTTTTTTTCTCTAATTCATTTTACATCTGAAGAAACTGAGGCAAACAGGGTTAAATGACTTGCCCAGGGTCTGAAGTTAGATTTGTGAAAACCATCAAAATACCTGAAGACACTTGTCACATGCATCCTAAATCTGCTTTTCCCCAGACTAATCATTCAGATTAATCATATCTGTAAGCAAATTCTCATGTGACACACCCTTTTCAACATTATGGTTTTCTTTCTCTGGGCAACCCAGATTATCTACCTACTTTTATGTAGCATGCTCCTAGGCTCGTAAGTCTCCAAGGGGTACTGAGAACTGTACAGAACTTCAGCTTGCAATCACATGTAGCACTAAATTGCTGGATACTCCCATTGTGCACTCCATTTCTCAAAACTATTTTGGGGGGAGCAAAACACTTAAAAAAATTCTATACTTTAGGTGCTGAATACATTGCTCTAATTAGAGCAATACCAAAGAAAATGGAATTTATACAAAGTCCCTTTCATTTTCTCCCTCTTTTTTTCTTCTTCTTTGCTTCTAATATTTTTTTTTCTTTTCCCAAAGTTTTAGAGAAGTCTTAGGAAGTATTTTGACATGCAGGATAATATGGAAAACTATATCACATCCCTACATGGGAGAAGTTACCAAAAATTTTCTCCTTGAAAAATGTGAATTCTATCCAGAAACTGAGACTGAAACAGGTAAATCATTGCTATTGACAAAAAATGACCAGTATGCTTAAATAGATAGATAGATAGATAGATAGATAGATAGATAGATAGATAGATAGATAGATA
>JAJPUD010006793.1:14814-31939 GCA_023553655.1 Myrmecobius fasciatus
TGTGTGTGTGTGTGTGTGTGTGTGTGTGTGTGTGTGTGTGTGTGTGTAAATTTGGGAGAAATCTTGACAATGTGATTTGTCTTCCTTTTGGTGATGGCCTGAGAGAAGAGGAGGAGGAAGAAGAAAAGAAAAGGAGGAAGAGGAAGAAGAGGAAGAGAAGGAAAAGGAGGAAGAGGAAGAAGAGGAAGAGAAGGAAAAGGAGGAAGAGGAGGAGGAAAAGGAGACCAGAATTTATTGAAGAGTGAAGCAAAAGAGATTTGTCCTATCTCAGGAATAGTGCCCATTTGTAGTGATCCATATAATCACAAAGACTATTTCTAGAAGGATGTACAAAGGATTACTTAAATTGGTGAAATCCAGGATAAAAAACTAAAGATCTCACTTAAGATGCACAAGAGGGTAAGAAGATGATTAATTACAAAATTTGAACTTTCAGATCATGGCTTAAAGTATAAAGATAATAATAACAGTAGCATTTATGTACTACTTTAACATTTACAAAATGTTTTACTGAGATTGTTATTTCATTTGATTCTTACAACTCTGACTAGTTTCTGGCCAGGAATGAGGTACATCTACAATGACATTTAAGAATTCATTTTTTCCAGGAACCTTGCATATCTAATCAAAAGAGCTTTAAACTGAAAAGGAAGGGCATAATTTATAGTTCAACATGAACTGAGGTCAGCAAGGAATAGTAGTAATCATAATTATGGCTGCTAACTATATCATGCTTTCAAGGTTTGCTAAGCAATGTATATATATGATCTCATTTGATGCTAACAACAATCATGTGAGGTAGATGCTGTTATTATCCCTGTTTGTAAACCAAAGTTAAGTCAGCTGACTAATCCAGTGATCAGTCCAGATCTGAACTCAGAGCTTACTGACTTTAAATTCAATGCTCTTGTTCACTATGCAGCTGCCTAATGACAATCTGCAAGTAGAACCGAATTCCTATAATATGAAATAACATTTTTTCTTGATATATTAATTTATTGAGCTAAAGAAGAGGATCAAAGAAAGGCCCTCTCTTACTACTGCAAAGCAATCCACTATTCTTTTACAATTGAATCTATCACATTATCTCCTCTAAGTATTTTACATCTTTTTCTTCTCTCAGTATTTTTATACTATCCTTTCCTCCATCTCTCTCAGTAGAGAAACATGTTTCCTACTTCACTGAGCTCCTTCTTATTCCCTATTCCATATCTCAAAAATTTCTCTCTCTGTCTCTGTCTCTGTCTCTGTCTGTCTGTCTGTCTCTCTCTCTCTGTCTCTCTCTCTCTGTCTCTCTTTCTCACAGCCACTCCCCCCATACCCACCTTTTTCCCTTTCTTTTCTTAGACACAAATGCTAAAGTATCTGACAGGATTGTTGTTGGGAGAAGCAAATGTAATTACATAAGTAAAATAATTTGTAAAGTGTAATGTATCACCACTACACACCTGTCAGATTGGCTAAAATGACAGCAAAATATAATGACAAATGTTGGAGGGGATGTGGGAAAACTGGGACATTGATACATTGTTGGTGGAACTGTGAACAGATCCAACCATTCTGGAGAGCAATTTGGAACTATGCTCAAAAAGTTATCAAACTATGCATACCATTTGACCCAGCAGTGTTTCTACTGGGCCTATATCCCAAAGAGATTCTAAAGTAGGGAAAGGGACCCACATGTGCAAAAATGTTTGTAGCAGCCCTTTTTGTAGTGGCTAGAAACTGGAAACTGAATGAATGTCCATCGATTGGAGAATGGCTGAATAAATTATGGCATATGAATGTTATGGAATATTATTGTTCTGTAAGAAACAAACAGCAGGATGATTTCAGAGAGGCCTGGAGAGACTTGCATGAAGTGATACTAAGTAAAATGAGCAGAACCAGGAGATCAATATACACAGTAACAAGATTATATAATGATCATTTCTGATGGACATGGTTCTCTTCAATAATGAGGTGATTCAAACCGATTCCTGTTGTTCAGAGATGAAGAAAGCCATATACACCCAGAGAGAGACTTGTGGGATCTGAGTGTGAACCACAACACAGTATTTTAACGCTTTCTGTGAATATTTGCTTGCATTTTGTTTTCCTTCTTAGGTTTTTGTTTTTGTTTTTGTTTTTGTTTTTGTTTTGCTCTTTCTAGATCTTATTTTTCTTGTGCGGTAAGATAACTGTATATATATATATATGTATATATGTATACATATATTGGATTTGTTATATAACAACATATTTATCATGTACTATACTACCTAATTTGGGCAAATAGGGAAAAATTTGGAACAAAAAATTTTTTGCAAAGATCGATGTAGAAAAATCACTTATATGTTCTGTAAATAAAAAGCTTTAATTAATTAAAAAATTGAATCAATCAAAAATATAATGTATCAGTTATTAATATAATGATACAAAGTTTTTAAAAATTCCATATAATCTACTAATATTGTCCTCAGTATCTGGACAATAAATAGATGGATTTGACAGTGAGGTGAGGAGGTAGAAGTTTTTGAAACTTTTTTTTTTTTTTTTGTGCTGAGGCAATTGGAGTTAAGTGACTTGCCCAAGGTTACACAGCTAGTGAAACCAGATTTAAACTCAGGTCCTTCTGACTTCAGGGTTAGTGCTCTAACTGCTGTACCACCTAGCTTCCCTAAAGTTTTGAAACTTTTAATCAAAATAAATTTATCAGATTACCTTTCATGTTACTTATCATATTTAATCAATACACTTTATTTAGGAGTTAGAAGACACAAGAAAATCCAAGAAATGCTAAACGGTTACAGCAGACCACAAACTGAATTTGATTTAAATTTGTTGTTTAAAATGCTAACATGCTAGTGATGTGACACATCATAAAAAAATAAGCTTCCTTTTACGGAATTAGTAGAATACTTTGAGCATATGAATAGAAATCTGAAGAACTGGAGAGGGTCCAGAAACAAGAAACAAAAGTGATTAAAGAGCTTGAAAATGGGCTCTGAAGAGACAAGTTATAGGAACTAGAATTACATAATCAGTGGAAAAGATGGCTAATCTTTTTCTTAATGACTGTCTTTTAGTTTTCAAAGGATTGATTACCAGACCAGATGATCTTTTGAGGTTCTTTTCAGTTCTAAGATATACAGTTCTGATTATATTTAAAAAGGGTACAATTCATTACTAAATAAGAAAGTGAATTTAAATTGCATCAGGAGAGATTGAGTTTGGACAAAATAAAACAAAATAAAAACACAAACAAACAAAAATGAATCCTTTCTGATAGCAATACTGGCATATTATTTGCATTAGCCAAAAGATTAATTTCAGCATAGAAGAATACATCCTTTGTGGATGTAGGTTTCAGCCCTTTTGATGCCTTCGTAAATGGTTTTATGTTTTCCTGTGACCAAAAACAAAAATAAAAACAAAACTCCTAAATCAGACAATCTTAACTGACCAACTTCCTGATGATGAACTTTGGGGAACTTAATTGTTAAAATTAAGAAATATTTATATGATACTTCTTCGGGAGTTTAACTTTTTTCTTCAGGCTGGGTCTTCTGGGGGAATAACTACTCAGGTTAAAAATGCTCTGTATCTGAACTCCTCACACTACAATTTGCAAAGCCAGTTGGTATGCTGACCTTTAATATTCATGAAATTGACATAAATTAACTCAAAGTAAAGGTATTTTTAAAATGGTATAGCAGAAACAGTAGTAACAAAATATTCCCCTCCCTCAATCTCCTACAAATATATGCAGCATCAGTGGGAAGAATGGGCACACACATAAACTACAGGCTTATAGAGTACAGGTACCCACGGCACTGCAGTGCCACAGTGTATATTTTCTAATAGTGTGCTCATCCTGAATACCTTTGGGGTGATATATCTGCTGAGCATGTAGATCCACTTGCCTCCCTACATCTACTACTTCTCTCCTCAGCTTAACTCAACCCCATAGTTGAACTCTCTTTTTGCTTAACAGAATGCCTCTCTTGACTGAATCCTTAAAGACTAGGTTTATTCTGTGTAGAAGTGGTTGCCTTTTTAAGGACTGTCATAAATATAGCATATCCTTTAACCAACTATGGACTTGTCACCCTATAATGCCATCAAATTAACAGGAACTCCATACTTCCTAAAGGAACATGAAAGTATAAATATTTCTAATACATCCTTTAAGGCATTAATATATCACTTCTCTAATTATCTGTTCCTTATATTGTAATTTTATCAAGTGAGCTAGGGGGTAACTGAATTATGCTCACACTCACACTATATTTATTAAACATTTATTTTGTTTAAGCAACTGTACTAGACTTAAGAGAAACAAAGATCCAAAAAGAAAAGAAAAGAAACAATCCCTGCCCTCTAGAAGTATATATTCTATTGAAGGATATATTGTGCACACAGATAAATAAATATGTAATCTGAGGAGAGTAATAAAAACTGTGAGGTCAAAAATGACTCTAGTGATGAGTTAGCATATTTGGGGAAAATGATAATAAAAATGATAGAGATGAATCAATCAATTGATCAATTAATAAGCATTCATGAAGGGCCCAATATATATCAGGTACTGTATTAAGTGTTGGGGATTCAGAGACAAAAATGAAGTGATCCTTTTCCTCCAAGAGCTTATATTCTTTTGGCAGAAGACATATATATACACACAAACTATATACAAATAAACACAATATGATTTTGGAGAGGAGACACCAATTGCTGAGCACCAATTTCAAGAGAGGGATTAAATTGAATTTTGAAGAAAAATCAATATTCTTAGGGGGAAAGGTGAGGAGCAAATATTTTCTAGGAATGGAGAAGGGAGATAGGATGTTGATGTTCAGGTACAGTTGGTGGACCAACTTGGCTGGAACTGAATTCATAAAGGACAGTAGTATGGAATAAAGCTAGAAAGATAAAGTTAAAAATTGTAAAAGAAAAGTCCTAAATTTTGTCTTTCTCAATATAACTAGATTGATGTTCAGACGCATAATCTGTTTCCAGCTCTGTATGCAAAGCTTTCCAGCTTGGTATGACTTGGGAGAGCTTGTGTTCCACTGGAAGGGCCTTTAGCCTTTCTTCTGAACATCAGTCACCTAAATTCATTACCTGCTGACATCTCATCCTTGCTTACTGATGAGAATTTGAAACTTAATATGTTCCAAATGAAACTCATTATCATCACCACCTAAATCAGTCTTTTCCTAAAACTAACCTTGTTTGTGGAACAGCAAAGAAACTAGTATGAGTGGAGCTAAATGTATGTGAGGAGTAAAATGGAAGAAGACTGGAAAAGTTGGGAAGGACGAGATGATAAGGGGTTTCAATGCCAGAGAATTTTGTATTTGAATCTAGAGATGATAGAAAGTCACCAAAGATTATTGGGTCAAGGGTGACATGGTTGGACCTGCATTTTAGGAAAATGACTTGTATATGAATGGAGGATGAACTGGAGAGGGAAAGAATTGGGCTGGGCAGACCAAGCCAGTGACCCAATGTGTGCACCAGAATAGTGGCAGTATCAGAAGAGAGAAGGAAGAATATTCAAAAGATTTTACAAAAGTGAAATTGATATGTGCTGACAACAAGTTGGATTATAGAATGTGAGAGACAATAAAGATAGCACCAAGCCTGGAGCCTTGGAAGGGTTGAGAGGCACTTGACAAAAAGAGGGAAGGTTGGAGTTGGGGTGGGATTGAAAGGTGGTTTAGGACAAAAGGTAATTAGTTTTTTTTTCACATATTGAGTTTAATATATCTACTGGATATTCCATTAAAGATGTCAGCAAGGCCTTTGGAGACATGAAAATTGAGGTCATAAGACAGTGGGCCAGGAAAGGAATTTAGAAAAATATAAGGCAATAGAGAGATGGAAGGATCAAATGAGAATTTTTTTGAAGATGAAGGAGACATGGCATATTTATAACTAGTGGGGAAGGAACCAATAAACAGGGAGAGATTGAGTTTAAGTGAGAATGTAGAAATGATGATCTCAGTCCTTGGAGAAAATGAAATAAAATGACATTGCTTATGCAGGTAGAGTGATTTGCCTTGGAAAGGAGTAAGATTCCATAGAGACAGGGTCTATTTCATTTTTGTCCCAGCACAGCGCCTTGTAGAGAGAAGGTAATAAATAAAAGTTTGTTGAATTAAGTTGAATAGAATTGTAATTGAAGAACTTGGAACAATTGTTATAGAGGGAAGACTATGATACTATAATACAATATAATGTTTAATTAAATGAAATTATTGGATCTCACACTTTGGGGATATTTAAGACTGGGATGGATAGTGTTCTAAAGTTGAATGCACATTCAGGTCAGGAAGTTAAATTAAATAATTTCATGAAGCTCCATCTGATTCTGAGAGTCTAAATTTAAGTGACTCAAATAATATCCAATATAGCTAATGGCTCTATTTATATATAGAGTAATGTAAGAATTTCTTAAATGGGTAGGTGAAGGATGTGTTAAATAGGAGCAGAAGGAGGGGAAAAGTTAAAAGAAAATGAAAGAAAAAGACAAGGAGTTGAAAAGAGCCCAAATATATAAGATTTTGGAAAACAGTAGGAGAAGAGATCTTTAAAAGAGGGAAAAAATTAAAAATTCATGTATATAAAAGTGAAGGTCCACTATTGCCAAATATTGAAGTTTGTAGAAGAAAAAAGAAGAAGAAAATTGCAGAGAAAAGCTAAAATCAAGATGATAAGTTTTTTGGAGATGTAAAAGTGATGACAAATTAGTCATGAGAAACTTTATACGAATAATGTTTTTAAGTCTTTATTAAAAAGAAATAAATGTTAAGTATAAGTGAAGAATGATACTGAAAACATGTCTCAAATTCATAAAACTAAAGAAAAAAAGAAAAATCAAAACATCATAATGTTGATAAAAACATATGCAAAGAATTTTAAAGTGAGTAATATGAAACATAATGCAGTTTTATTGGCTCCAATAGGAAACACTATTATAAACATATGGAAGTTTATTGTATCTTACAGCTCAGAAAAAAAGTTCTTTTTATGCAAATAGTATTTTTCTCTTTTGGTTTGTTCACCATGGGAATATAAAACCTAAACATTCACTCTGTTTGTTTTATTGGCTACATCATATTCAGCATAGCCAAAACTAGTTAGGGGAAATTCTAGCTGTGGTTCCTTTGAATATAGATCTGGCAGTAAAGAAAAGGCTTTAAGCCTCAAAGCATTTTAGGAAATTTCATGACATCATCTTTTTTTTTTTTAATCCTAGTAACCCATCACCCACAGGGATATTTTTGTGTCTTTATCTTATTTAAAATGTGATGACTTAAAGATGACCCACCAAAAATAATCTTATAGAATCTGAGTTATCTATTTTCAGTATAAAGTTTCATGTCTTTAACAGATAATATTAATAATAATTATATTTGCATAGTTTCAAGGCTTGCAAAATATAAATGTTTCTTCTGAGGCTTTCATTTTGATTTTTATATGCAATATGCTTCAAAAGAATAGCATGAATACTGTACAATTTGAGAAAAAATGAAGGGAAATGATCAAGCATGTTACTCACAATAACGACTTGCAAACTTCCAAAGAAATCCTATTATGATGCCTTATTATGTAGATTAAATATATCCTGAAAACTTTAGCATTAATGGTATCTCCATTGCAGAAGTTCTACCAAAAATAAATGTGTGGCTGCGAGTATAGTCTTTGCAACATATTGTATCTCTTGTCTGAAAAATAGACTAGTAAAATCTGGAGATCCTCATCATCAGAAGATTTATCACCCAGTAGTGATTTTAGGGAGAAGGGACAAATGCACTCCTTGAAAAAGAACAAAACACAGAATGACCCTTAGCCCTGTATTATTCCTTTCTGTCTCCACAGTGCTGATGGCAAAGTGGCAAAGAAGGGAGAGTGTGCCAACAATCACACCGTTTTTAAATTGTCTAAAAATATTAATTTTAATACTTAATGTATGATCTTTGCCCCACAACTGATGTGTCAACTCTCTGATTAAAGACTTGAATAATACCTACACTAATACATTCACCATAGGTAAAACCAGAAGACAAAAAGCAGTTACATCTGTTTACCTCTCAGACCTGTGGAGGAGGAAGGAATTTGTGACCAAAGAAGAACTAGAGGTCATCATTAATCACAAAATAGATAAGTTTGACTATATCAAGTTAAAAAGTTTTTGTACAAACAAAATGAATGCAGACAAGATTAGAAGGGCAGCAATAAACTGGGAAAATATTTTTACATCCAAAGGTTCTGATAAAGGCCTCATTTCTAAAATATATAGAGAATTGACTCAAATATATAAGAACTCAAGTCATTCTCCAATGGATAAATGGTCAAAAGATATGAACAGACAATTTTCAGACGAAGAAATTGAAACTATTTCTGGTCACATGAAAAGGTGCTCCAAGTCACTATTGATCAGAGAAATACAAATTAAGACAACTCTGAGATACCACTACACATCTGTCAGATTGGCTAAAATGACAGGAAATGATAATGATAACTATTGGAGGGGATGTGGGAAAACTGGGACACTGATACATTGTTGGTGGAACTGTGAACAGATCCAAACATTCTGGAGAGCAATTTGGAGCTATGCTCAAAAAGTTATCAAACTGTGCATACCATTTGACCCAGCAGTATTTCTACTGGGCCTATATCCCAAAGAGATTTTAAAGGAGTGAAAGGGACCCACCTGTGCAAGAATGTTTGTGGCAGCCCTTTTTGTAGTGGCTAGAAACTGGAAAATGAAGGGATGCCCATCAATTGGAGAATGGCTGAATAAATTATGGTATATGAATGTTATGGAATATTATTGTTCTGTAAGAAACAACCAACAGGAGGATTTCAGAGAGGCCTGGAGAGAACTGATGCTGAGTGAAATCAGCAGAACCAGGAGAACATTATACACAGCAACAAGACTATACGATGATCAATTTTGATGGACATGGTTCTCCTCAACAATGATGTGATTCAAACCAGTTGTTCAGTGATGAAGATGGTCATATACATCCAGAGAGAGGCCTGTGGGAACTGAGAGTGAACCACAACACAGCATTTTAACGCTTTCTGTGAATATTTCCATGCATTTTGTTTTCCTTCTTAGGTTGTTTTTTTCTTCTTCTCTTTCTAGATCTGATGTTTCTTGTGCAGTAAGATAAATGTATAGATATGTATACATGTATTGTATTTGTCATATAATTTATCCTATTTAGCATGTATTAGATTACCTGTCATCTAGGGGTGGGAGTGGGGGGAAGGAGGGGAAAAGCTTGGGAAAAAAAGTTTTTGCAAAGGTCAATGTAGAAAAATCACTCATATGTTTTGTAAATAAAAAGCTTTATTAAAAAAAGCAGTTACATCTGAATAGGATGACTCAGAAGTTCTTCTCAGAGAAGTTAATAAAGAAGATGATAAATTTGGCTTATTATGTAGCTAGAAGTTAGGAACTAGCATTCTATGGGATATTTGGTCATTGGGTCTTACAGTGCTTATATGGAGCTTAAGCAAACAAATCACCAGGAACAAAATTATATCTTATGCACTAATATCGATATATCTATCATGTCTTCAAAGAAACTCTATGAAGAACTTGACAAGTCCCTGATAAAGTTAACATATGCTGACATTTTGGTGTCCTCAGTGCAACGGTGGTTATAGGGGAGGGTAAGAGAGCCAGGGAAGAGAGCAAAGACTAGGTTTCAAATATGGTTCAAGATCAAAAATTGAAAAAGGACCGAGGTTTGTACTTTCCCCAGAAGCATACACATACATCAGATAAAATTAATTTATTTTTAAATTTTATTTTCAGTTTCAAATTACCTTTTTAAACCACTTTTTCACCTTTTCCTGCTCACTGAGGTCTGAGTCAGAGACTATTGCAAGCAACAAATGATTTCCTTGCCAAGACATATCAACCAAAGTCAATGCTTGATTAGAGCACAAGTTTATTGGTCAACAAAAGAAGTGGCTGGAAGATTATTCATTAAATATACTAGTTGTATAATCATGAGCAAGTCATATAACCTCTCAATGACTTGACAACTTAATTCACTAAAGTTTAGTGTGAGATGGAATGAGGCATAATGGAAAGAGCTTTGGGTGTAGAGTAAGAAGATTTAGATTCAAATCCCAGCTATGCCATTAACTAGCCATTTAATCTTGAGCAAGTCACTAAGCAGACCTCAGTTTTCTCATCTGCAAAATGGAAATGATACTTGCATTACTTACCTTACAAGATCAATTAAGACAATATGTATAAAATGTTTAGTGACTGTATAATGTAAGAGATTGATAAGTCACGATTCCTGTCTTTGTCAACCTTATCATTTAGTCTTGGAATTTATTGTCTAGTAGGGGATAGTAGTAAAAAATAATGAATAATTAAATGGTAATTACTTTTAAAAATTGTTTTTCTTAAATTTTTCTTATTTAGGAAATATTTCAGTTTTCCAGTATACTTGTGATTTCATTAGTGTTGATATTTTCTACAATGATTCAACTCCTCACCTAACAATGCCTATTAGAACTGCATCATTTTACTCAAGTTCTTCCCTAAATTCATTAAAGGAATTCCCACACTGTGCTAGAGGAGTACCTCACTTTCTCCTGACCGTGCATAGATAATGGGCTAACCATCAGTTACATCTAATTCTTACCACATGATGGACCCATTTCTTTGCTAAGTCTTAATTTGATGGTGTAATTTGATTAAGATCTACCTAAGATATTTGTACAAAAAAAGAGAGTTGTCACAGTAAAATTCTTCACTTTTTTTTCTCCCCGGCAAGCATCTTATAAACATACATATACTAGCTTGCATTTTATATTTAGTTTATATTTTAATAATTATTTGAGGCATATATTTATTTTACATCGACTGTCTTGAAGAATAATTACTGGGGGGTAAATTAGGGTTCTAATAGAACTCTATTTTGAAGTTTGACCTTTGAGTATTTCTTTTGGCATGGAAAGTCAAAGTTTGTATGTTCAAAGATCTCTATTGCAGTAGTAAAATATATATTATTACTGTGGCCATTCTTAGTCACTACATTTGTGATTCAATAATATATCAATGCTTAGAAATAAAATAATTCTTATTAAAGAAACTTATTAAATAAATCAGAGGAAAGAGTACAATGGAAATCCCCAAAATGCAGCCCAGTGAAACTTCACCAAGGATCAAAGATACTTTAATAAACAAATGGCTTTTAAATCATATTTTACTTACTCTGAAGGTTCAATATTTGTATATCTATATGTGTGGATTTACTCAAAAACTCTACAATAACTATACATAGGAAAAACATTTTGTTTCTTGTTTCCCAAATACTTAAACAGCATGATGATTGCAAATTAACTAAAGAAATGTTGGCTATTATCTTTGTTGGCTATACATCTTTGATGTAAAGAGATAATATTCCTTTAGCCAAAAAGAGCTTTTTATCTTTAAATGCCAAGGTTGGGAAATAGAACTTTTTGTATTTATTTAAACATTCATAAGTGCCAATGGTGGTACTTCTAAAAGTAGTTATGATATACTAAAGTAAGTCATCATTTAAGCAAATTACTGTTCTTAGTGATTGGTAAGATGATAAAAAATGTTGAAAATGTCAAGATAACCTGGAAAGATAAGCCTTTGAACACCTGTTCTTTGACCTTGTTTGCCAAAATAGTCAAGACCATCATGAGACAAGCTACACAATAGCATTTTGCTGGAAACTTTGTTTTTGTTCTAAAAGAAAAAAAAACCTTTTATTTAAATGTTTCATCTCAAATTTATTTCTTCTAAATGACAAAATAAACATTTCAAAGAATTTTGAAGGCCATAAAATAGGATCTATTTTTTTAACTTGTGATTTTACATATCCTCTCATCACAATCAACAGCTATTCTGCTATAATCTTAGAGAGCTGCCTAGAACCTTGAGCAGTTAATTGATTGAATGCACACATTCAGTGTATGTCATGTCATCCTTGAATTCAAATATTTCTGACTCTAACACAACTGTCTCTCCACTATACTACACTGCCTTGTGGTCTATATAAAGAGGCATATCTTATTATTTATCATTCTTATTGTTTATAACATTCTTAGTTACCTTATTCAACTTATGCTACAAAACTCATAAAGTTTCCCAAAGAATTTTATTTTAAAAAATATTTTTGTTTCTTATTTCTGGCAACATATAGAGATGAGCAAGTTGTTTTGGACATAAGAAAAAGCAATTCAGAATTAAAATCACAGGATTTCAAAGCTGAAAGAGAGCTGAAAGATCATCTAGTTGAATTTGTTGAATTTATGTATTTAGGAAAAGTAGGGGGCAGAGCCAAGATGGTGAAAAAAAAAGCAGCAACTTACTTAAGCTTTGCCTAAAACCGTTCCAAACATCTTTAAATAATACCATAAAACAATTCCTGGAGGAGCAGAACCCACAAAAGAATGGGGTGAAATAATTTTCCTTGCAAAAACAACTTAGAAGGTCAGTAAGGTCTGGTGCAGATTATGTCAGCATAGACTGAGCTCCAGCAAACCAGGAGTAGGCCTTGGGTGCCACTGATTTAGCAGTGGCAGCAGTTGCTTCCAAAGCTCTCAGCTCACAGAATGTGAAGGGGTTGTAGGAAATTAAATAGGTCTTTTTTGCTAGCATAGAGGGAGGATTGTTACTGTGAACATATTTGGATCTAGGTCACAGTACTGGGTAGTAATCCCAGGGCAAGGAGGAGCACTAGCATGCCAGAGTTTGCAGTTACACTGGAACAGTGACCTTCCTCATTATACCAGGGCAGAAAAGAGTGCTTGTGATTACTCATTGACCAGAGCACAAACCAGGAGAGTAGTAAATACACCTCTCCTTAGAAGAGTAGTAGGTAAGTAGTAAACATACCTCACCTTGGAAGAACTAAAAACTTATAGTCCCTAGAAAGAGCTCTGAAAACAGCTGCACAAAATCCCAAAAGTTTTAGACATTGCACCATTACCCTGGAAGCAGAGCCCTAACAAAAGGTTCATAAGTCAAGAAACAAATTTGGAAAATGAGCAAACAATAGAAAAATTCTGACCATAGAAAATTAATGACAAAAAAATAAAAATACAAACTCAGAAAAAGATAACAAAATTAAAGTGTTTATATCCAAAGCCTCCAAGAAAAAAATATGCATTGGATTTAGGTCATAGAAGAGCTCAAAAAGGATTTTGAAAATTAAGTAAGAGAGGTAGAGAAAAAAATGAAAATGATATGTGGAAATCATTTTAAAAATGAGTCAATAACTTGGTAAAGAACACACATTGAATAAAGCATCATATTAGGTTGCTTATTAGCAAATTAGGTCAAATGGTAAAAGAGATACAAAAAAATCATTGGGGAGATGAATGCCTTAAAAACAGAATTTGTCAAATGGAAAAAAGGCACAAAAATTCACTGAAGAAAAAAATCTCCTTATAAAGTAGAATTGGTCAAATGGAAAAGGAGATAAAAAGCTCATTGAAGAAAATAAATGCTTTAAAATTAGAATTGAGCAAATGGAAAATATTGGCTTTATGAGAAATCAAGAAACAATAACACAAAGCTAAAAGAAGGTTTTCAAAATTAGAAGACAATTTGAAACATATCAATGGAAAAACAACTGACCTAGAAAATGGATGGAGAGATAATTTCAAATTGTTGGATTACCTAAAAGTTAGGATCAAAAAAAGAACCTAGATATCATCTTTGAAGAAATTATCAAGGAAAACTGCCCTGATATTCTAGAACCAGTGAGTAAAATTGAAATAATCTGATGATTACATCCTGAAAGAACTTCTAAAATGAAAATATTGCAAGGAGTCAAAATTTCAAAAAAGTAATTTGAGTATGGTGGAACCACAGAATACCACAAGATTTAACTGCTTCTACATTAAAGGATTGGAGTGCTTGTGATGTGATACAATAGAGGGCAAAGGAGCTAGAATTACAACCAAGAATCACTTATCCAACAAAACTAAGTATAATCCATCAGGAAGAAAAATGGATTTTCAATCAAAGAGAAGACTTTCAAGCATTTCTGATGAAAAGATCAGAGCTGAATAGAAAATTTGACTTTGAAAATACACTTAAGAGAAGCATAAAAAGATAAATAAGATGGGGGATCATAAGGAATATAATAAGGTTAACACTGTTTACATTGTAACATATAAAAATTTTCTCATTATTAGGAAACTTAGAAATATATATATATATAAAGAAAAGGGGGACAAGTATAATTTGAATATGAAGGGATTATATTGAAAAAAGTAAAATTAAAGAGTGAGAAAGAATGTACTATGGGAAAAGAAAAGGGAAAAGCAGAATGGGGTAAATTAATTCATATATAAGAGCAAGAAAACTTTTTTACAAGGGAGAAGAGTGGAGAAGTGAGGGTCAATAAATAAAACTTACTCTTATTAGAACTGATTCAAAGAAAGAATAACATACACATTCAATTAGATGTAGAAATCTATTTTACCCTACAGGGGTAAGTATAAGGAAAATAGAAAGTTAAGGTGATAAGACAAAGGGGAAGTGAAAGAAGTAAGGCAGATTGAAGAAGTGGCAGTCAGAAGCAAAACATTTTTGAGGAGGGACAGAGTGAAAGGAGACAGAATGGAATGAAAAGGGTCAGGGGAAAGTAGCAGAGATGGAAATGCAGTTAATGGCAATAACTGTGAAGAAAATTTGAAGCAAGTTTTTCTAATAAAGGCCTTGTTTCTCAAACTTACAGAGGACACATTTATAAATTTATAAAAATAAGAACCATTTCCAATTGATATGAACAGTTTTCAGATGAAGTAATCAATGTTGTCTGTAACTATATTAAAAAAAAGTTTTCTGACCTACTATTGATTGGAAATTAAAACAATTCTAAGGTATGAACTGATCCTATTAGAATGACTAATAAAATAGAAAAAGAAAATGAACAATGTTTGAAGGGATGTGGGAAAAATAAGACATTAATTCTCTACTAGTGGTGTTGTGAAGTGATTTAACCATTCTGTTGAACAATTTGGAATTAATATCCAAAGACTATAAAACCATGCATACTCTGACAGCAAATCAAAGCATATGGTTTTTGCTTTTTGTTGTTTTTATTTCTCATAGCTTTTCCCTTCTGTTCTGGTTTTTCTTTCACAACATGACAAATATTTAATTTGTCTAATATGATTGTACATATATGACCTATATTATTATTGCTGTTTTGGGGAAAGAAGAGAGAAAGAAAAGGAGGAAGAAAGGGGAAAAATTGAAAATCAAAATCTTATAAAAGTAAATGTTGAAAACTATCTTTAAACATTGTAATTGCAAAAAGACAAATTATTAAGTGGGAGAAAAGATTGTATTGAGCTGATTTCTCTACTATTAATTAATTGTCACTTAAAAATTAAAATATGCATACCCTTTAACCAAGCAATACCAATATTAGGTCTATATATGAAAAAATAAAACAAAACAAAACAAAAAGGAAGGGACACATGTACAAAAATATTTAAGGGCCAATATTAAGGGACCCTCTTTTCTCTGAGCAAAGAATTAAAAATTGAAGGGATGCCCATCATTTGGGAAAGGACTGAAGAAACTGTGGTATGTGGTTATGATGGAGTATTATTGTGCTATAAGAAATAATGAGTAGGATGCTCTCAGAAAGAAAAAAAAAACACTGCAAAGATTTCCAAGAATTAATGCAAAGTGAAATGTACAGTGTACAACAACAATATTGTAAAAAGATCATCTGTGAATGATAACTATTCTCAGCAATACAATGATCCTAGATCCTAGATCCTAGATCCTAGATCCTAGATAACTTTGAAGGACTTATAATATAAAATGCTATCTATCCACAGAAGAAGAATTAGTGTATGAATTTCTTCAATGAATTTCTTCATTTTTCTTGAGGATCTTTTGGTCTACATTTTTTGATAAAATATTTATGAAAAATAATTCTCTCTGCAATATACCAAAGAAGTAACCAGCCTCCTTTTGAACAAATGCATTTAATAAAAGGGAAAGTACTCCTTCTCAGAGCAGTCTATTTAATTTTAATACAATTCTAATTCAACTAATCAGCCATTCATTGTGCATGGCATGAGACATAAAATGATAAAAATGAAATAAATCCTTCCCCCAAAGATTTTGCATTCTATGTTAAAAAGATTATCCTTACATAGAACTTAAATATATCTTTTTTTTGGTGTTATTTCCACTCTTTTGTAACAGTTTTATTTTTTGAGCTCAAGCAGAATAAATCAAATCTTTCTTTCATATTACAACCCTTTAAATGTTTGAGGATAGCTATAATACCTCCCCACTTCCTTCCAAGTGATCTCTTCTCCAGCCTAATACCTCATATTCAATCTATATTAGAAATGACCATTCAATTATTTAACATATTAGTTGGCTATATTCCTTCCTCTAACTCTCATCTTTGGAATATTGGCAGTATCAGGAAGGACTCAGTCTTAGCTTTTACTTCCTACTATGTAGTTAGTTCTTCCTTGTCATTGTCCATAATTCTACTCTATGGCATTTTTCTGTGAATAGAGCGAAAAATGAATGAGTGATTGGAGCCAAACTCCAAACTTATCTTAAATGATAAAATGGTGTTCTGACATTGTATCTTGGGAGAATAAGGAAAATCCTAAATATAGTTTAGAATGTATTTTGGGAAGTTTACCCAAAAAATCAATAAATCAAAATCATAAAAATTTCCCTCAACTTGACTCGAGTTAAAGATTGACATTTAGAATGCCAATTCTCAACTGTGGTCCTTTCTTTATCTCTATATACCAAAATCCAAACATTGCTACTTCCTTCTGCAATTCCTTCTTATCTATTTCTAAGTAAGAAAATTTATAGATTAAGAGCAAAGAGAGATTAAAATTGATCTAATCAACAAAGGAAATTCAGACTTCTTAAACAAGAATTAGAAAAATAGTTTTATATAACTGAATAAATTTTGGAATCAATTTCTACTTGGAAAGAGAAGAGAAGAAAGGAAAAAGATAACATCTTTTTTTTTAATTTTATTTTATTTGCATAACATATGTGTGGGTAATTCTTCAACAATAACCCTTACATAGCTTTCCGTTACAAATTTTCCCCCCA